>JAPYZE010001042.1:0-26815 GCA_030522805.1 Leptomastidea abnormis
TATATATATATATATATATATATATATATATATATATATATATATATATATATATATATAATAAATCAATTTAATATTGTTTGAAATATTATAATCATTAGCAAAATCACTTTTTTTAAATTTTTATATTAAAAAAAAATATTTTTATAAATTATCTTATACACAAAAGTGATTTTAATTACATTTTTCACTTCTTAAAATTTTATAGATAATCGCTATGACTAGGCTAAGTATTATATCAAATAGAAAATCATCACCAAGAAATCTGGCAACTATAACACAAAATTTCAAGGAAACTTTTGAAAGAAAATTTAAAGAAGTTATAGTAGATAAAAAATATTTTGTAATTACAAGCTTTGACAATGATGATTCTCCCGATCCTGAAAAAGCAAACAAGTATTCAAAATCGGAATGGTGTCTTATGCTGGTCTTAATATATTTTCACTATTTGCGATATTTATTAATTTTTACTTCAGACATTGAAAAGGCATGCGATTATAGCCCCAGGTTTCACAAATTCTTTACAATTATATCTTTGTCAGCGTTAAATGGACGTCTGTTACTAAATTTGATGGTCACCTTGTTCGATCGCGAGGATTTATTTTTCATATTCTTGTCGGTGCTGATAAATTTTACTGGTATCGGCTTGGCAATCGTTTCTGCCATATACGTCACCTATGACTTCGTAAGTATAGACATAGACAAATATTTCATTGGCAAAATTAGTTCAGCTTACTATAAATCTTTTTTTTTTCAATTTGCAGGGGACAATAATCATATTGATTACCTGGGTATTATTATATCAAATTCACTGGTTAAGCATCTCTTGTGTAATAAATTTTAACGATCTGGCAATTTGGGCTGTATTTGAAGGAGTTTGTTCTTTTTTATTGGAATCTTATTTTTTCCTATACCAGGATTTTAAAATTTTCTTTTCATTTATAACACATATTGGCATCTTGTATTCTGTTATTTGGCTTGTTATGCATATCAAGCTCTTCCGAGATTTTGGCGAAAATCATTTGTTGTCATCTGTTATCTTCTACTCTAATATAGTCAATCTATTTTTTAAATTGCTTTGTTTAATGCCCTTTTATGGCTATTCAATCAAGGATAAGTCAAATTAGTTTTATTAATGCAAAATTATAAATAATCATTTTTTTTTTTATTATTAAAAAATATTCACAGCATATAATTGAATATATTTAATTTCAATGAAAACAGTATGAAAGTATTTTTTTGTTTTTATACATTTTATTTCAATTTTAAGAAAAATGTACGATAAGTGATATATTGTCCCTAAAAATAGTAGTAATGAAGTATAGAATTGAAAGTAAATACATTTTTTTTATATCTTGTAATTTATAATAAAAAAAAATGAATTTGACATTTGGTCAATTTTTTTTGTTGTTGTTAATAACTATGGTTTGATTAAAACCAATGTTTTGGATAGCATAATAATTGGCTTCCATTTTTTTTAAATTATTTTTATACTCATAAATTTTTTTTTTCTCTTTACTTTTTATAGGCAAGCACAATGACTAGATTAAGCATCATATTGGAACGAAAATTTATAAAAGACATTAAAAAAATATTTGATAAGCAAATAGGCAACAAAAAATGTTTTGCAGTTACCAAATTTGACTGTGGAACTTCATCTTCTGATTTTAAAAAACCAAAGCATTATTCAACTTCTGAAATATTCTTAATGATAATTCTCTTGCTTCCTCTTTATTTTCAATTCATATTAACTTTTACTACGGAGTTTGAAATCATCAGCAAATTGTATTTTAATTTTTATACGTTTATGATCATATCATTTGCGATAAAAGGTAACGGACGTATTTTACATGGCTGGATATTCGGAAAGCTACAAATACCTTTTATGGTCTTTATCTTTCCACTGTTAGTTAGCCTCGGACTAGGCATCTTTTTTGCCATAAATGTGTCATACGACTTTGTAAGTACTCCAGAAAATGAATATTTTATATCAAAATTTTTTTTACTGTCTAAGCTTATTTTCCATACTTTTTGTAAATTACAGGGAGTTATAGTCGGACTTATGATCAGCTTAATTTCAATTCAACTGATTGGATTTATCTTCTTGTGGGAAATAAATTTTGGCTTGTTAACAAATGAAGCTGCTTTGGAAGGATTCAACATTATAATGTTGCAAGCATATTCATTGTTGAATCCCCAGTTCAAAAATTTTTCTTTCTTAATTACTTACATCGGTGTCTTGTATTCTATAATTTGGCTCGTAATACATGTTAAGCTTCTCCGAACATTTCGTGAAAGACACTATGTTTCGTCCATTGTATTGTACACGAATATTGCCAATTTATTTCTTAGGATGATTTGTTTGTTACGTTTGTGTGGCTATATCTCAGAAAAATCGATTGAATAAGTACATTTTGATATTCTATTAAAGAAATTTTGATGTATAAAGCCTGAATCCAAAGTTTGTAAATTGCGGAGTATGATAACTAATACTTTACTGTATGTTTAATTAAGTTGTTTTTTTTTTACAAAAGCAATAATTTAAAATGTACAAATGTAAAATTTATAAGAAAATAAATTTATATTTATATAATAATGAATTTTAAATTATATATGTACACATCCTTCTTTTAAAAAAATTACGAGATGAATTATAACTTATTAATTAATCAATAATTTCAATTTTTTTTTTTTAATGATTGCTACAAATAAAAATTTTTTGTTTTTCTTTTTATTACACGTTTATTTTTGATAATGTAGATTTTGAAAATAAAAAAAAACTGTTTAAATGGCTGTGATCCTGCGAGTAGCCACTATGGTTTTTTTAATAAACTATAGTATCTGTCAATCAATTCAGCATTTTCAATAGCATATTCATCAGCTTCAATTTTAATTTTATAAAGTTATACTTCTAGGTAAAATTATATAAATTTTTCTATTTTTTCAGTTTACGAAAATTTATCAACCAGCAAAATGTCTGAGACTCAATCAAAAAGAAAATCATTTCCAAATATTTCAAAGATCGCAAAAAAATTTCAGGAATATATAGTACGAAAATTTGACGAATCAATAAACAATAAATATTTTGTAACAATAAATTTTGATTGCGACTTATTTATTTTTTCTCATCGAGAAAATGAGTATTCAATTTTTAATTGGAGCCTAATGATATCGCTAATGCTTTCTGTATATTTACGATATCAATTTACATTTGGTCAAGGATTCAAGCAGTTTTTTAATTGGATAGGTCCCGAATTTTACAAACTACTAACCATAATAACTATAATAGATGCAAACTATAGTATTTTTTGTGATTGGATCGTCAAACAATATAGACATTCATTGCTCATAGCCTTTACGCTACTGATAAGCTTCAGTTTAGGTATCAATTTTGCCTTATATGTGACATACGACCTTGTAAGTAAATATATTGTATTTTATTTGCTAATTTTTTACGTAACGACTTTACTTGACATATTTATTCATTTCAGGGAATAATAATTGGACTGTTGACCTGGCTTTATCTTATTCAACTGTATTGCTTGACTTACTCATGGATAATTGACTTTTACACGTTGGCTTTTTTGGCTTTTGTAGAAGGAATCAGTCTCATGATGTTGGAAGAATATTTTTTGTTATATCCGGATTTCAAATTTTTTTCAACGTTATTTAATCATTTAAGCGTATTCTATTCTGTAATTTGGCTTTTGATGCATATTAGACTCTTACGAGAGTGTGGTGAAAATCATTTATATTCCTCCATTGCTCTGTATACTAATATTGTAAATTTATTTTTTAAAATGATTTGCTTGTTGCGTTTATATGGCTACGTATCAGAAAAATCGGTTAAATAAAAATTTTTGATAACTCTATTTTGATATTTCAAAAATTTTATTTACATTAAAATACTTTGTTTTATATTTATATAATTGATATATTTTATCACATTAATTAATTTATAATTAATTCAATAAACAAAAATTACACTTGAAAGGGATCGTTTAGTTTAATTATTACAGGTTTTAATTGTACTGTCATTTATAAAGCTTTTGACGAAACTTTAAGATAAATTAATTAATTTTAGTATTTTCATTATTACATTGTTTTAACGAACAGATGTAAATAATAATAAAGCAATGTAGTTTATGTACAATTATTATTATAATTTTATAATAAAAATACAAACTTATAAGTTGAAAAATACATTTTATTTAATTTTACTCTTTTTAATTCTAAATCAGTCTTTTTAATTTCAAGAATAAAAAAATTTCAATTTATTTGAACTTAATTAAAATTTTTATAAAAATAATTAAGAAAATATTTATCTTAATTATTATTAAAAATATGAATACAGCTAATTTTACTTAATTGTTAAAAATTATTATAATTAACTATTTGAATTTACCGCGCTAACAAACGCATGTAAAAGAAAAAGAAGAAGAAATACAAAAGTGTCCTCCTTTCTCACCTATATCCAATCCCACTCCTATACCTATCTTTCCTTTAACATCATCACTTTACACTTGAAGTTGTATTGCCATTGCCATGCGTGTTTATCATCGGCTGCAAAAGAGAAAGAGAAATTGTAAGATAATGTCGGAGAGGGGGGTGGGAGGGAGAGAGTAGAATGCGGGGGAGAGAGAAAACAGAGAAGGGCAGTAGCCGTATATTTTTATGTAGCAGCATCTATGCATATAATACTTATATATCGTCATGTATGTGTATGTAGATGTGTTTTTGTATATCGTTGACTGCGTTGACACGCTTATAAGGAAGAAGACAATAATTCCTTGATGTGATTTCGATCGCCTGCAGTACTCATACACGCCTATAGTTGTAACAGTTGATTGCTTTTTTTTTTTTTTTTATAAGGATATACGTGCGAATCATCAATATATTTTACTGTCGCAGTATATAACCGCAGTCACAACAGGCGTCAGGCAACGCTTGTCGTTATTTTCATCATCGTCAAATTCGACTCAACTAATATACTCGACAGTAGTTACTCGATCGACGACAGTCAAAGTGTGCGGAAGAGAGTGCAGCGTCACTGCAATCTGCAATACATGCATACGAGGTTTTCGTATATACATATAAATATATGTATATGAATATAAATAGATATATAAAATAGATATACCTACAAGGTTAGTGTGTAATGCAGCAAAAGCAATTATTATAACTTAGACAAGAGGAGAGAGAGAGACATCAGAAGTATCGTGGACGGACAGTCAAAAGTTGAAAGGCGCACAAAAAAGAAAAAGAAAGAAAGAATAAATAGTGAAGAGCTGAAAAGCGTGGTGTATGTGTGTGTGTGTGTCAAAGTGTATACATATATAGGTGTGTGTTGGTGACTGCGTCTCTGCTATAGTGCTGCAGATTAGTAGTGCGTACGACGCGTCGAAGAAGACGTGGTGCGTCCTCCTGTAAATAAATACATATAAACAACACATATAGGTATATTTTAGGACGGCTGTCACAAGAGTTGAAGTACTTAGGCGCCGAGCGTAATGAGCTCGGCGACAAGGGTTTAACCATATATAAAAGGTGTTGTCCAGGTGTTATAAGATTCAATTACAAAGAGTCTGGCTACTCTTCCTCAGCTGCCACGGCTTATCTTTACAACAGTAACTGCCGTAATACGGCAGCAGCAGAAGCAGCAACAACAGTAATAATAACAACAAAAGTAACAACAACAACAGCAGCATTATGGACGCCGATGAACTGGACCAACATCTTATACAGTCATTTCGATGTCTTAACGTAGCCGACAAGGTCGAGCTTGTTAATCAGCTGAAGGCTGTTGCTGGTAGCCATCTCAATGATTCCGTTGCTTTATTCTTTCTGGATATGAACGATTGGTAAGTTGATATAAAAATAATCATGATGATTTTACATGTCTATCAAATTTTCTTTTCATATATAGGTTTGTCAAGTTTTAGCACAATGGCCTTTGTTGTTCTCTGTTTTCATTTTTTTGTTTTGTTTCATTAGGTGCTCGCTTTCTTATTCTTTATTTTCTCTTTTTCTCTTGGAAAGATATATGTATATGTAAACATGAGCATTGTTTGTTTGTATGTGTGCATCTTTAAAGTACTGAGGATAAGCGTGTGTATATGTTCACTTTTTGACATAACCTATATATATGAGCATTGGAGTTAAATAGTTTTTTTGTGCTTTGTAAGATTTGATAGGAAGTTTATTAAACCAAGATAAAATCTTGTTTTTACGATCTTCCTAGTATTTTAGGGCTTTAGGATACTCCGAATTTGCTACTTCACTTGCAGCTTTGTTTACAATCTTATAGTGCGTGGCAGGGGGTCATGAAGTGGTAAGGGGAGGAGGATGGGGGGGATTGTTTGTCTCGCACTATATTTGTATACATCAGCTCTGGTGGCAAAAAAAAAAGAATATATAAGTATTTTAGCTTATCACCTCGTCTTATATATAAACACTTGTGCGTTAACGTTAATCAAGTATCGAATGTAATCTGCAATATGTGTGCAGTTCTTATTAATCGAGAAATTGCACTTATGTTTTTTTTAACGTAAAAATACTTTGATTTCTTCGGATAATACGGTTTTATGTTTCAGCTTACACTTTTTCGTAATTGTAATGGAATTTATTTCTTACACTTTGGATTGCTTTGTGTAGCTTTGTAAATACATCGAATTAAAAGAGTTTTATATTTAGTAGTTGTTGCACAACGTCGATTTTATTGCGCGTGTAATTATATTCTTTTTTTCTACTATAGTTGTTATCACGTAAATAACATTAGAGTATCTTAATATGAATATTAAATTTTTAGATTTCAATTTTTTGAAAAACTAGTTTTATTTTTATTAATCCTTTGTGTACTATGTATTGTAAGCACTCTTTTTTAATATTGCTTATATTATATTTATAAATGTGGTTGATTTTTTAAAAATAAATTAATATCATTAGTCTCTAATGATTTAGAATAGAAAATTCTAATTAACATGACTAAAACATGTACTGAAAATTTTTTACATTATTCATACCTTTGTTATGAAAATTATTTATAATGTATTCAAATTTTTTTTGTTTCAGGAATCTACAAGCAGCTATTGGTAGTTATTTTGATTTTGAAACAACACGTAAACTCCCTTGCATGTCACTTATTTGCGACTCTACAATTGGTGAAGGAGAATCAGTGCCACCAAACACAAAGTTTAGAAAATCATGGCGCATTCAAAATAGTGGTACAGAAGAATGGCCTGAGGGTGTGTGTCTAAGTTATACTGGTGGTGAACGCATGGGTGATTGTACAAGTGTGCGAGTACCCTGTGTACCAGCAAAAGAGACAATAGAACTTAGTGTTGAGTTAGTAAGTCCTTCATGTTTGGGTTATTATCAAAGCAAATGGAGGATGATGACATCAAATGGTTCCTACTTTGGGGGTAATAATATTAGTACTTTTATAAACTTTTTAATGGTGGTCACAATATTTTATTCAGGTTTAATATTTTATAAAAACAATTATTTATTATTTTACCTTATATATTACAATTTTGAATATATTATTTATTAGTGTAGCTTGCATAATTAATATGTAAATAATATTAGTAATTTTAACTTATTTTGCATTTTGAATCATTATTTCAACTTCATTGAAAGGTATTAATTTTTTAAATTAAATTAAATCAATTAAATATTACATACTTTTATGAAATAATGCACTACAATTCTTAAAAACAAAAATTTTAGAATTTAAGAGTAATTGTTTTAATTGAAGTCGATTCTTATTTTATTGTGAGTAAAAAGGAGGTTTGAAATAGTTATCAACAGAGCATCAAGTTAAAAATCCACAGGTCAAGGCTTCTAAAGTCAATGCTCTGCTGACTAAGCCATTTCAAACTCCACTTTTACTTGTAAGAAAAGTAGCATAGAATCAAGGTAATAAACAAAAGTATTATTTAAAAATATAACATTTGTTTAAATAGATAATTAACAATTGTTTTTAAACAGTGACTACCATTGTTAAGCTTTAAAAAATTTATGTTAAAATACATTATATAATTTTGTTTCAGACATCATATGGGTGATCATCACAGTGAGTGAAAGTGGTACCCTGGCACTTACACAGCAACTTCACCAATTAAGTACTTCACAAGCAAACGATGAGCAGATGTGATAGCCATAATTTTTAACGTCTTGTTGCGCGATAAGAGGACTTTAAATTTTTTTAAATACTACAATAAAGCAGGTTTTGTTATTCATTAGATTCAAATTTCTATCCTTCTCTCAGCTACTTGTAATTTTTTACAAGAAAGCCTTATTTCTTTTAATATGTATTGCAGAGAATCTTTTTTTCATAAGTTATAAAATTTTATAAATAATCTTAATAAAGTTTTAGCGATAAATTATATTTATAACTAATAATATAAAGAGAGAATATTATATTTGTTCCATTTGAATATAAATCGTTTTTCAAGTCCAGGTTTGGCCTAAAATGTATTAGAATTTATAGATGCATCTTTTATCTTTCCAAATGTAGATAGAGTTTGACTGATCTGTAAATTATGCTCATTTGAGACATTTTTGGATGTGGATTAAGGTTGATTGTAATTTGTAATCAAAATATAACGTAATTGGCAAAATAAAAAGGATTATAGATTTTCCTTTTTCTAAATTTGAATGTTTAAATTTTATTAATGTAATATTTTGATTACTAATTTGTAAACAATATTGAAAGTCATGATTATAAATAATAAGATATCAATTTATTACAAATATAATTTTTAATAGAAAATAAAAATATAGATACTGCTAGAAAAAATTGTAGTAATAAAGCTTTTTTTCACACACATTAAATACTATTAAACAGCCATTGGCATAGAAATTTTAGGATGTGGATGATAACCTTCTAAAAGGAAATCTTCCGATTTAAAATCATCAATATTTTTAACTTCCCTTACTATTTTCAACTTTGGGAATGGCTTTGGTTTACGAATGATTTGTTCTTTCAGTGGTTGCACGTGATTGAGATAAACATGACAGTCACCCATTGTATGTACAAAGTCTCCTGGCTGTGAAAAAAAGCACATTAAATTTAGATCATAAAGAAAATACTTATTGAATATTTACCAGCATATATTTCTATGTCAAGAATATTCCTGATGTATTGCAAGAAATATTTTTATAAAATTAAAGAAAAAGAAATTATTTGAGAATTGGCAGAAATATAATGGAAACTGGAGAACGTTTTTCAAATCAATATTGAGTGGAACTTCAAGAAAAATAAAAAAAATATTATTTTTAATATTTTATTTATAATAGAATCGTAAATTATTTTGTAATAAATTTAAATATTTTTTTTATAAATCTTTATATTGAATTTATTAAATATTCCCAGCAATATTCTTGTTTTATGCAAAAAGTATTTCATCTGTGTTAAAAAAAATGATACTTTGAAATGTAATTTTAAAAAGATGAAAATTATAAAAATAATTCTTTTAAAAATATTTGAAGAATCTTCATAATTAAATTATACTTACTTTCAAATTTGTTATGTGGGCAATCATGTATGTCAACAATGAATATGAAGCAATATTGAATGGCACACCAAGACCCATATCTGCACTTCTTTGATAAAGTTGACAAGAAAGTTCTCCATTTGCCACGAAAAATTGTACAAGAGCATGGCAAGGTGGAAGAGCCATTATTGGTATATCAACTGGGTTCCATGCACTCATTATTATTCTTCTATCATCTGGCTTATTTTTTATTTTGTCAATTACTTCTTGCAATTGATCAACACCTTTGAAAAGATATAGGTAAATTAATATACATTCAAATTTTTAATTACAAATTGCAAAATTAATTTTTTTATTCAATAAATTTCTGAATAGAATAAAACTGACAACTAAATAAAAGTACCTTGGCCAGTGTAATCCGTATGCATGTTAACATATTTAGCACCAAAGTGCCTCCACTGAAAACCATAAACTGGGCCCAAATCTCCTTCTTCTCTATCGGTAAAACCACAAGAATCCAAGAATTCACGAGAACTGTTGGCATCCCAGATATGTACATCTTTATCAGATAATTCTTTAGCATTTGTGGAGCCTTTAATAAACCAAAGTAATTCCTCAACTACCCCTTTCCAGTAAACTCGCTTTGTTGTCAAAAGTGGAAATATTCCTATTAGAAAACAAACAAACAAAACAATTGAAAAAACATACATTAATAAATCAGAATCTTTACAACAAATTGTGTGCACAATAATATATCAATTTAACAATATACCTTAATTGTTGCAAACAAAAATTCTTATTAAAATTAAATTATAAATTTGACTAGTCATTAAAACAATTAAAAATTCACTTCAAATAGTAACTCTATTGCATAATAAAACATAAGAAAAAAGAAAACAATAACAAAACAACATCAATCCTTACCATCACGTAAACTAAATCTCATGTGGGTGCCAAAAATTGAGCGAGTACCCGTACCAGTACGATCAGTTTTAACAGCTCCCTTATCGATGATATTCTTGATTAACTGTAAATACTGATACTCGTCATGATCCTCCGGTGTATCATCAATCGTTGTTTTACCATTTTCTTCCGTGCTTGTCTTTTCGCTCGACATCTTTGGTTTCCCGCTAAAACCAAGAGTACCGTTATTATTCCTTTCTCTCAAACATGAAGGTTAAAAAGATTGTTGTTTTCTTTTTGGAGCGAGTTCTGCTTGCTCTTGCTCCGTTTTGTGCTGATGACGTCACAATACCTACAACGTGCGAAAGTCACGTGTAACACGAAATTATAAAAATGTAAACTGCAAAAAAGTAATTTTGTTTATATATTTAAACGCGATAATAATCAAGAGGGAACAATTTTTTTTTTCAAGTTCTCTCTGGCACGTGTCATTTGAAGTCAAGTTTATATTGTCTTTGATAATAAAATAATGTAAATGTAAGAACTATTTCTTATTATTCAATGAAGAGTATTTTAACAATGTTATTTTGCTAATAGTTTATACGAACAAAAAATTAAATATACAAATTTAATTATAGAGATTATAAATTAGAAAGAAATAAATCACAGTTTTTTTTTAAATATTTTTATTAACATTTTTATTAACATTTAATAATTATAATAATCTGTATATTATTTTATATACACAATAATTGTATCAAAACATCTTAATACTATCTAAAAATAATAGAGAGACAATAAACAAAAAAAAACAACAAAAAAACGATCACGATGTTAACAACATATTATAAATCTAAAATCACAGAAATAATATGTAATAGCGTAATCGTTTTAAATTTTTCATTACTTAAATCTCTCATTCCACGCTCATTCGCACTTTTACTTATATTTTTCTTTTTTTTTTTTAATTTTCAGCTTATAACATAATAAATGATAATAAAATTGCGATATATCTTAAAACTACGCATTTATGTACAGTCATAATTATAATCACACATGGACCAGCTCTCTTTCTTTTCATTTTATCTCTAGACTATACATTGACAAAGAATAAAAATAAAAGTCAATATTGCCAATGAAAAAGAAGAAGATGAAGAGCTGAAGATCAATCTTTAAAGTGCCATAGGCATCGATAACTTAGGATGAGGATTGTAACCATCGAGTTCAAAATCGTTATATTGAAAATCTTCGATGCTCGTTACTTGACGTTTTATCCTTAGCTTAGGAAACGGACGGGGTTCGCGTTGTATTTGTTCTTTTATCGGCTCCACGTGGTTACGGTACACGTGGGTGTCACCCATTGTATGTACAAAATCACCTGTCTGCAAAACAAACAATTAATTATTATTAAATTTAATTTTAATTTTTTTTTTATGTTTTATTAAAAATAAAATAAAATTTTATGTTTACCTTGAGATTCGTAACATGAGCAATCATACAGGTGAGAAGAGAGTAGGACGCAATATTAAATGGTACACCAAGACCCATATCACCAGCTCTTTGATAAAGATGACAAGAAAGCTCGCCTTCGGAAACGTAAAATTGAGCAAGCGAGTGACAGGGTGGTAAGGCCATTTTTGGCAGATCAATTGGATTCCACGAGCTCATGATTATTCGCCTATCGTTGGGATTGGTCTTGAGCTTGTGAATAACGTCGGCCAATTGATCAACACCTATAAGTATATAAGATAAAAATATTTTGTTAATTTTGTAAAAAAGATAAATAAAAATAAAATTAATTATAATTAATATTTATGTACCTTGACCGGTATAATCGGTATGCATGTCAACGTATTTAGCGCCAAAATGTCTCCATTGAAAACCGTAAACCGGTCCAAGATCGCCTTCCTCGCGATCGGTAAATCCGCAAATGTCTAAAAATTCGCGTGATGCATTTGCGTCCCAAATCTTGACACCCTTGTCGGATAATTCCTTGGCATTGGTCGAGCCACGAATGAACCAAAGTAATTCTTCGACCACTGCACGCCAAAATACGCGCTTCGTAGTTAATAGTGGGAATACACCTGGTAAGTAAAAAAAATTTGTTTTGATTTTTTTTTGAAATTATTTTTAAGTTATTTTTTAAATAATGATGATTGACTGACTTACCATCTCTTAAATTAAAGCGCATCTGCGTACCGAAGATAGAATGGGTGCCGACACCGGTACGATCGTCTTTGACGACACCCTTCTTCAATATCAATTTTATTAAATTAATATATTGATGCTCTTCGTGCTCCTCAGCCTCGACTTTGCCATTAACAAACTTCTTTTTTTGGCTATTGCTCAGACCGTTTTGCATTGGTATAACCGACATTCTTCGTTTTACTATTTTGACGATTTTTAATAAAGATTGTTTGGACTTTATGATTCTGCTAGATTTTTGAAAAAAAAAATAAAATAAAAAAGAATATATTTCAATTAATATATTTCAATAAATAATAAATTATTGTTGATATTTTGCTCATTGGTTATGGTTTATGAAGTTAAATAGATTACAATCGATTGACATTTAAGCAGATAAAACAAAATTTTGTATTCGTTTAAAGAGAGAAATTAGCAACATTACCACACACGTCTTTTAAATTACGACTGTCAAGTTGAATTTATTTGATTTAACTTTGACGATCAAATTTAATCTATCCAACTTTTTTTTTAAAAATGATACTAATTAATTTTCCATAATAAATATTGCAAATTTTTATTTTATAAATTGATATTTTATATATGTTTACGTTTAATTAAGAAAACGTATGAACATATTAAGAAACATTCGCGTCATAATAAATAAACGAATCGTTTAATCAATTTTAAATTAAGTAAATTTTTTATAACAAAGATATAATAATTAACAATAAATCGTTTCTTACGAGACCGATAAACTGATATATAATAAAAAAAAAAATTCATTTGAATACACATCAATTTCTATATTTACATTAATATCGCATCAATTATACAATCATTATTACCATAAAAATCATTATATTTCAACCAAATAATCAATTAAGTATTAAAAAAAAGAAAAATAAAATTTCTTTAAAAATCTCAATTTTCCACTTAAAACCAATTAAACTCGATTCGAGACACAAAAATTTTAATCACATATTTATAATGAAAAAGCAACTTACCAATAATAATAACGCAAACTCAACAGTTTATACACACTGAATCTTCAAAAAAAAATAATAAATTCTACAGCCTCGACACTTTGGACTCAATAAAATTAATAAATATATCAAACTCAATTGCTTTTAGCAATAAAAGAAAAATAAAATTCACTTTTCTCTAGGAAAGATACGTTCTTTACAGTGCGCGCACTACGAAAGAAGCTAACTCAGTATTGAGCTTGCGCTTTATATGCGCTTTTTGACCGGCGAGACGATTTTATCTTTAATTATAATATAGTAGTAGTAGTGGGGGGGATCGATGAAACTTATTACTCTGCCCACGGTCTAGAGCACGTGGATCACACATTTCTCTCTTTCTCTCTCTCTCTCTTTTGCTAATCGCAATATAATTTCCAAGTCAGTGTCGAGCGCTTGAACTTTGCTAAAAGTGACATATCTATATAAGAAGTTAAATATACAGCCTTTTTGATGATATTTATGTTATAATGACGAATTATGCTGTATATTAATTGTATTACATATTAAAAAATTTTTTTTTTTTATTTGAACGTAATAATTTTTGATAATTAGTTGGTTATACTCTTGTATTACTACAATTTATGTTTATTTTTTTTTACTCTTCTTCTCTTTTTTTCTTAGAGTTATCTTGGAAAGTTCTTAGCTTCGGTTTGCGAGATGTGTTGGAAATCTTTTAGGCCGTTTGATAACATAATTTTTAAATATTTCCAGATTTTACCAAATCAGACATTTTTTTTTGTCTACATCTAAATAAAATACAACGATTTTATATTTAAACATAAATAAACAAGAACCAATTTATTTAATACTAATAATCAATTTCTTATCTTCATCGTGTTTATATTTAATTTATTTTATATACTAAATTCTGTTTTCTATACTTTGCAAAAAATCTTACAAATAAATGTATAAGTAATCAAAGTAATTATAGCTTTTTTTTTAAAATAAATAAAAATACAATTAAACACTTTTTTTTTTAACAAAAATTAAATTGATAATATCTAGATTATATAGAACAACAAATTAATGTTTTATCACAAAATTTTGTTTGTAAATAATGGCAAAATAATCTTATTATAAAAATATTTCATTATGTCATCAAACACGTGTTTGAGCACATCAATGTATAGCTGGTAAAAAGATAAAATTTCTTTTCCTCCTTTTGAACAACAAAAATTAACATTAACTATTTTACATTTATTGATACATAAGAACTAGTTTAAACTTCAAATAATTTTTAATTGGCTAATCGTAATTTACAAATGAATAAAAATATTCTGATAATTAACGTAATAAAAAAATAAAAATAAAATAATCAATGCTTAGTCAGTTATAATTTCATATTTCTTTCCCTTTTTTTTCTAATAGAGCAGCTGTAGCTCAAGGTTAAGTCAAAAAGAAGCTTTTCCTGATTAATTTAAATAAACGCATAAATATTAAAAACTATATCCAACTTATTATTCAAATAATTCATATTAAAATTATTAAAAAAACGTAAAATTACAAAATAATTTGAAATTAATTTAACAATCTATAAGCAAGATCCACGTGAGCTATTATATTTTTTTTTTACTAATCTCTTTGGATTTTATAAAATTTTAATCATAGAGAGATGCAAGCAATATTTGCAGCACGTGATTCAACATACATTACTATGTACTTAATCATTAGCAATGTTTAGGTCACTAAACCATCACGTGTTTTTAAGTATATATATATATATATGGTATCGCTTTGGTATAAAGAAATAATAAAAAAAATACGTTGGTGTCAAACTTAATGATAATTTTATATATTTTTTTTTTTTTGCTTGTAAGATTCCTTTCAGTAATCAAATTATTGATAGAATTTTATCGGCGTAAATTAAAGCGTGAATGGTAAAATTTGTATTTTCAATATTAAAATTTAAAAATTATTTAATAAAATACATATGATTGTTGATTATAAACTAATGAGCTATTGTATAATTATAGTTTTGTGATGATCGACAAAGTATATTATTATACTCTTGAACAATTTTGAATCTCTTAAATAAGATAAAAGGCTTATATCTAAACAAAACATTTTTTTTTCCTTTTTTAACATTCAACATTGTTTAGTCTATTATCGTTTTAGACATTACCTTGAATCAAATAAATGTAAAAAAAGAGATTAAAAAGAAAAAAAAAAATTAAAAATATTACCAAAATTATTAATATTTACAAATTTAATTTCCCAAGCTTTCCACGCCAATCTACAAATCAAATAAAATAAAAAAATCTCGTAATCTCTCACGTTTTGTAAACCAACAGCTGGCGCTAATAAAAATGAAAGAATTAGAAAAGAAAAGAAATCATTTTTATCAATAATATAGTTTACAATATTTGCAATATGTCTTTATACTCATTAACCAGTAATGATCATCACCACTTTAACTCGAAGTTCTGCGGAGTAAAAAAAAGAGGAGTGAGAAATAATAGATAACGGAGGCCGCGCATTTTTTTTAACATTTTATAACTAAAAGGTCACTGTCACACGCGATCGCGCACCCATCAGAAGCGCAGCATCTCATCATGTGTACTTTTACGTGACTATTACACTTGAAAATACGTCATATATAATATCATAAGTGGTAATTGTATATACATTTTCTTGAGTTTTACGTATGGAAATTGAGTTTCGTAAAAGTTTATGCTTAGATATGTAGGCTCTTGATGGATGCTGATGCAGCTGATTGAGTATATTATATACATTTATATATACCACCGGAAATACGTTGTGTAGCGTGACTTCTCTTTGGAAATATTAAGAATATATATATATATTTTAGTTTTTGTGTGATAATATATAGTGATATATTTTGTTGGTATATTGGTAAAGATTTTAAGATTTAAAATTTTTTATTTTTTATTGATTGATTTCTTGTTGGATTAGTTGGATGTTTTATTGGATTGGTTGGTATGTTTGATTATCGGATTACAAGTCTCTATAAAAGTGCATTGATTAAACTATTGCAGGTCATCAAAAATTTACTCTCCTTTTTTAATTGTATAAAGATATTATTTTTATTTGCAAATATTTACTTTTATTTATTATTTTTTTTTTTTTACAGAAATTGATATATATATATATTTTTTAAATACATTCTGAGTTTAATAATGAAAATAAAAACAATGATAAAATAATAATGATGCAAAATAAAAGTCAATGAAAAATTATTGTCAATGCATTTATTACAATACAGTATATACAATTATGATAGTAACTTTTCATTTAAAACTAAAGTATACAAGAAAAAATCAGTAATTGTCACTGGCAGCAATAATTAATAAATGACCATTAATTTTGATTCTTGTAAAATAAAAATATAAAAGCATTGCCATTTTATCAATTTGATGACGCATAGATCAATTGATTTCAACATTTTTAATATTTCAAATCAATCATTTGAATTATCTATAAAAACAGCTGCTTTTGATAATAAAAAAAATTAAATTTTGCTTAGACAGGCGTAAACATGGCTTATTACGCATTTATAAATAAATTAAACGTATATTATAAAGTATAGCCTCATGCCTGTATTTCATTTTTTCTAAAATAATTATTTACTATTTTATTAAATAAAAATTGTAATAAAACTTGTAGGCATCATTTATATTTGAAATATTATTTATAAAGCCATAATTCATTTTTGTTCAACAAAAATTTTGTAGTACTTAAATTTGTAACTGAATTTTCTGTAACAATTTAGTTCTTTTCAACTTTTATAATTATGCTTTATTAACGATCAATATCGGCAGTACCAATGTTATGTTTATTGACGCTTAAATGCAATTAAAGCGTTTGATTTATAAGGAATGGTTTTTTAAGGATGTTTTCAACTACAAAATAATAACAATTTATTTTACGTTTTTCGTTTTCGTAATGTAAGTTCGATCTGATGATATAATAAAGTATCATCTTTTGTAAATCACATCGATGAATTATTAAAACAAAATATTTTTTAAATTAACTAACTATGCTTTCTATAAAATTTAACTTTTAACTAATTCATTTTGGAAACTCGCGACAATTTTATTTTTTTGTTGGTGTAAAATTTATCAACTAAAAAAATTTATTCATTGTGCCTTGAAATGTTATTAACCATTTATGATAAAAATTTTTTTCCAACGCTGAATTATGTTAAAAATTGTAAAAATTGTGATATACATTTAAATATTGCATGTATGGAAATACAAACATTTTTTTATGAGTTATGTGCATGATGTCAATCGTATAAATAATTTAAACTTTCATTGAGTTTCAGTACATTCCCATTTTCACTATATAACCACTCACGCTTTTAAACGATAAAAAAAATGTACTTTGTACAAAAAAAAGGCATGTTTGGACCATTTGCACAATGATGACACGTGAATTCGATTTTTAAAAACATCGTAACAATAAAATCAATTAACAAAGCAAAAATTAATTAAAAAACCGACCTAAATTGTAAATTTTTATAATTAAAGAAGTCGCTTACGCCGAAATTTTATCTAACAATAATTTTAAAGAAATAAGGAATTGGCTCATATATATTTTTTTTTTAACAAAGACATTCAATATGTCATTTTACAATGATTAATTTATCAAAGTTTTTTTGTTTTCTTATAGAGCACCTTTCCTCATTACTAAAAAAGTTTGAGTAGTTTTTTTGAAGTAATTTGTAATTGTTAATTGAAATATACCAATTTTGTACGCTATGGTTGGCTATCGTTCGCTACGTGGGTCCAGCAAACAACGCCGTCAGTCCTGTGTCATTGGCATTATTCGAGATCTCATCCACACGATGAATTTGCTTGGGTGCAACCTCGAGTCGCGGCAGATTGTCAATTTTCACTTCCTTGCGAAAAAGTTGACTTATATTTCTTCCAATCAACTGAAAAATATCAATAATATTATTTTAATAATCATTCATTATATAAGATTGTCAAATACTTATCAATTATATTTTGATCTTACCTGATTTGTGATTTTCTTAAACAGATCTTTTTTGCCCTTCTCAATCTTGTTACCTTTGCTACTAACAACAGACATTTTTTCATCGAAGCGTTGCAAATCAGCTGGATTTAAGCCAGGTATCTGCTGCATAACTTCGATAATATTAGGAAATTTGGGTCTGAGATTTTCGTATACTTGGGCACCCAAGGTAATCAGTGAACCCTGATTGGCATCGTGTTGTCCATGCAGTTGTAAACCTCGAAGTATAGCGATCATAATGTGTGCTGCCATCGTCGGTGTGAGGCTACCATCAGCTATCAGGGCTCGTACCACCGGTCCCGTTAACATCGTCGCCTTTAGGCTGGCGTTTGAATCGTTCCACGATAAAGCGCTGCAACAGAATTATTATTCGTGAGAATTTGCTACAGTTTAATAATAAAATTTTACATTAAACAAGAGAAGAAAAATATCGAAACAACATTTACCCTAGGATGCAGAGAACGACGTGTTGAGAAGTCGCTGGGTGACGAAGTATAAAACTACCTAGCTCACTCACGACTTCGGCTACAATGCTGTTATTGCCTCGCGGAGGCGGAGAGGGTTGGTCAACGGCCATACTACCACCATCCTGCTCCATTGAGTCAGGAGGTGCGGCATCGCTAGCTGTTCCACCAACCAGAGCTACTTTAAGGACATCCACAAATTCACGCGTCAAGTTGCGATTTAGCATATCATCGATCACTTCCTGAGCATCGGAGTTGACATCATCAAAGCCTCCTTCCTCATACAAACGAGTCATATGCTGCCACTTGACGCTCAGTCTTTGATACACTGCAAAATTTATTTGAAATGTTAAATAAATAAAATTAGCGTTTTATGTAGGTAAAAAATTAAAATAAGAATTTGCTTACTATGAGCGGATATATTTGCCAGCACAGGAACAAGGACCGATTCGTAATATGCCAATGGGCACCAATATATAAAAGGTTTCATAAAAACGCGAATGACTGGTCGCAGTCTGTGATCCGGAACATACTGCATGATAAAAAAAAGTACAATTAGTAAAACAATTTAAATTTTACAATAATCAAATTTCTCGTTGATTTTATAAACAATCAATGGTTACTTACTTCGAGATTTGAAAAAACGGAGCTCAAAAGAGCATTTGTTAAGCCATTGAGCTGATAAAATTCTCGACCAATTGTATGACAGGCACTGCCTAACAAATGATAACAATTATCATGGATAGTTGTAAGGAAGGTTTGCATCCGTGTTAAAGGAGTATGATCAGCTTCAACTGATCCATTGTTGTTGTTCGAATAATGTAAGCCTAATAAGTATGCCTTTTCGGATTCTAAAAGACAGTGAGCATTTTTATATCCCTAGATTAAAAAAAAATTGTAAACATTAGTGAAATATTCCAGTTAAATAAGCTTATAAATCCTAAAAAAAGTTTATATAAAGAAAATATAAGACGTGTCAAATACTTACTTCAGATAACATGCTAAGAGCAGCTGGTGTAAACAGTGCATTCATTGCTTGGAGGAAAGCAAATAGCGGCGAAAGTATGGGAAGGATGTGTGGAGTCGCAGGATTTCTGTATACAGGATTACCGCTCTCGCTGAGGGCCGCAACAAAGCCACCTCGTGCCGCTCGATCTGGATCTTCTGGAATAGAACAGCGCCGAACCACAGTCATAACTGTGTTTATGTAAAACATAAGATTTGAACGATTTTGGACGATTGGATCATCAAGGCCGACTTCGATGGCTGGATGGTCCAGGCCAATAAAGCGCGTCAGTTCAACCGGCCCTTTGAACGCTTCAGCACCGATACTCATCAAACGTGATGAAGTGTCACCTATGATCTGTCGAAAAAATAATAATTATAATAAACGTTATTTGTTGATATAAAATATAGTCTAAAAAAATACATCAATTTCAAATTCATACCTCAGTGATGAATCTAGTCTGTCTCTCATAATCACAGAAGTGGTTGCTTATAAGCAATAGAGCCTCATACAGTGTCAACGTCTCGTTACGATGAAGTTCTCTAATTAAACTCCTGACCGTCGTGTGAATTTGATCGAACACTGGTAACAAGAGAAGTGGATACTTGAGGCCTGTCTTAACCATTAGATTAGACGCATGACGTCTCACATTTTTCGTTGCTTTGGACATGTTAGTCTGTGTCTCGCCTGGACCCAAAAATACCACTGCAGCGAATATTTTTTCAAGAACACGAGGTAATATAGCAACGCCTGGCATTGCCATTGAACCCGTCGACATTGATAGGAAGACAAATAGAGCACTTATGCTAGATAGCAACGTCGATCTTATCCAGGCATCCTGAGGTGTGTAGCTTAAGCAAAGTTCAAGCAATTGAAGTCCAGTTTGTACACTTGGACGCTCACTCACAAGTAGTATACGCGAGACGACAGCTTCCAAGGCGTTGGCTAAAGCGTCCCATTCGAGATACTCCGGATCGTGTGGGTCACTTTTATAAACAGGATTTTCCAAACCCTTGCGAATTTTTGCTGTCAGCCACTGTTGCACATAAGCAAAGGTAACAAGAGGGGCAACCATTGTCGCTTGTCGCAAGCCCTCAAACAGATCAGATCGTAGTCGATGTGAAAACACATTGTACTCCTCCACTGTATCATAGTCCACAAAGTACGAGCTCATACCGTTTGCATGACGTTTATTCGGATATTCAATCTGAAATATTTTATAATAGTAGTATAAATTAAAAACAATTTAAAATACAAATTAATATAATGAAACAAGAAATACCTTCACAGTTTTAGGAGCTGCATTTTCTACATATTTTGGTACATAAGATATGAGAAGAGAATCGGTTTTGATATGTTCATGCTTAAAAAACATAATCCAAATTGCGTTTGACATATGAACGAGAGTGAGACTAGGATGCATTGTGAAACTAAGCACCGTATCAAGATAGAGGCTAAAATGCACTGGGCGAATTCCATTTACATCGTCTTTGCCCCATATACAACACAGCTGAGTTGCCATGCCTGCAAGAATAAAGATATAATTATTATATTTGTTTATAATATTTACTCAATTATAAAAAACATTGATACATACCATTTAAAACTTGAATTAACTTCTTTAAAAACAAATAATGATTTTCTTGTAAATCACTTGGTCCAGAGGGTGGTGCAGCTGTTGCAGCAGCATACATACACCGCAATGCTTCTTCTGTGAAAAGAATCATTAGCTGCTTTCTATCTTCACTTTTGCCTTTCCGATTGACAACCTGATTCAAACATTCCGCTGCAGGACATCTGAATGTTGGGTCACTCAAAAATATGCAGAGTATTTGCAATAGTCGACCTTCTTGTGCCATTATGTGACTTATAGAAACCCATTCCACAAACCCAGATAATGTTAAAAGAACAACCTAAAATTAAGTTATTGCATTTTTATGAACAAATTCAATAATTTTTATTAGCAAAATTAATGTTAGAATATTTTTTTTTTAAATTTAACTTACTTGAACAACTCTACTGTGGGCAGCTGCTTCAGCTGTTCTACCTAGTGAAGTGTGTTTTTGAAATTCAGCAAAGTGTGTTTCCATGAGTCTTAAAAAGAAAGCAAATATTTCTGCCATATTTGTAGTAAGTGCTTGATAAATATCTTTTCTTCTTTGATTTGACTCTAGTGTTTCTAATATGGCAACATCTTCCACTAATCTCAAAAACACTAAAAGAACAAGTTCTGTTTGGCTTTCACCTCTAGTACATGCTTGACTAAGTTCTGCTAACAGTGTTGGCCATTGCTGTGGCCACTCCCTTTTAATCATTTCCACTACAATCCGTGATAGAGCATCCTTGATATGATTTTCTTCCTGTAAGAGTGGTTCTGTTCCTTCTTGCAAAAGTTTCATGGCATTTTCTTTAATAAAAATTTTTTCAGATTGAGATATTTGTGTCCATCTATATTTTACACAATGCTCCATCAATTGAAAACCAAAATGTCTGACGATAGAACTTTTGTTTGGAGATTTTTGAGCTAGGTACAAGCCACATTGAGCACAGAGTGGAGAAGATTCTTTAAAGCGTTCACAAGCGTTGTACATTTCTAAACGTTGTTGTTGTGAGATATTAGGAGACATCATCATTTCCACAACTCTGGCAAGTTCTGCTGATATTTGTGCAATATCTCCATCTCCAACTCCAAACTCCATGTTTGTAAGTTAATCTGAAAAACGTAATATAATGAATTAATATTTAGTATTCAAGTGCAACGTAAAAAAGAGATTTATGCTAAATTATATAAAGCCTATTTAAATAAACTAAATAAAAATTTATTTATTAAGAAATTTTTTTCAATTATGATTTCTAGTTGTATAAATTTTAATATTAATTTAGTATACTAATGATTATTTATACTATTACAATTTATATTACTTTCAAAATTATAATAATCTAATGCAATGTTTAGAAAAAACAAAACAATGCATTTAGTATGATGAAATATTGCATCTGATGAAATAATAATAGAATTCGCATATTATATTTATACCAAAATAAATGTTTTAAATATTTCTTTATTCAATCACAACATCTAAATATAAATATTGAATCACTAGCAAAAATTAAAAACAAATTAAATTGCTTTAAAGCAACAATTTAAAAAAAACTAAAACAGCAAACAAACAAAAATTCAAAATTTTGTTTTAGCTTTAAAGCTAGCAGAACATATTGACCATATAATACCCACAATAAACTTGATATATTCCAATGCCAACAACATCAATTCAACCCTCCTAAATCAATAATTCTAATTTTAAAACATCCAAGTCAAGTACACTCCAAAAAACTCCAACAAAATCAACACACACTCCCAAATTCGCCCTTTCACTCCTCTGTCCACTCCGAAAATAAAATCACAACAAAAGTTGACAAACTTGAAATCGCGAAAGGCAAAAAATAATAAAAAAAAAATTAAAGATCAACATGTAAAAGGTCAAAATCAACTGCATAAACCGTGATTTTAGTCTGAAGCACTTGTAACATTTGCGGCCAATAACCCCACAGTTTTGTTTACAAGCCGCATATATAATACGAAAGAAAGAGAGAGAGAGAGAGAGAGAGAGAGAGAGAGAGAGAGAGAGAGAGAAAGAGTAGCATGCCGAGAAGAGAACGCCGCGCCAAAGTCGCGAGAGCACTGCACCTAGCCTCCAATATCTTTACCTACTCTCATGCAACCTGCTTAATAACTTTCGCAACCTCTTTCTCCCTCTTCTAGAATACTAACATACCTGAGAATCCTCGTTATTCTGGAGTTGAAAAAGAGTAGAAAAACCTTGGAGGAATCCGTACCGGCAATTCGATGACCACGAATAAAAAAGTCGAGGTCCTCGAGGTCGCCACGAGGTATATCCTCTACTCGTATATATAATTGGGGAGCTGCTGTTGGCGAAGAGCGGCAGATAGAAGACACACACCGGAGTTCGCGCACGCGGCTGCCGCGTGTGTAAGAAAGTACTTTTAGGCGCGGACCGGCTGCTACGAGGATGAGAAAATCTTCCCGGTTGTTTTTATCCTCGGTGATGGTTTATAAACACGCGCGATTCCGAGGATTTGTATTTTGATCGACCTGCTGCTGGTCCACCACCTCCTCTCTCTCTCTTTCCTCTGGGGGGGCTGCAGAGCTGCAGGCAGCACACGCTCTCGCGGCAAGCAGCTCCGGCGCTCTCTCTTTGATGCTCTTTGCTACTGCTGCTGCTGCTGCTGCGGGTGGCTTGTCTTTCTCTCTCTTTCTTTCTTTTAGTAAACCACTAACCAATGATCTCACACTGTCTCACTTTAATACTATGAGCTTGTAATGGAATCAGAAGAAGACACCGCGATTATTCTCTCTGGATTCCGGAGTCCGGACGCACCTCTCGATTCAAGGGATTTTTAACCACGAGTCTTGCTAATTAAAATTATACATTACATTAGGATATAAGTATACCTATGTGAACAGACTTTATGCGAATTAAATTTTATTATACAGCTTTTTTATCTTTTAATTATTTATGCAAATAATTAGATTTTTTTAAAGAGCTTGATGTATTTTATTATGGTTTTTAGAGTATGAAAATTAAGCAAGCAAAATATTTTTTTTCTGACGTTTAGTTTTTGTTAGATTTCTTTTTTTTTTTTGGTAAATTGTATACGAAACTATAGCAAATTTTGATTTTAGAAGGAATAAGTATTGTTCATTGAACGCTAATGTAATTTAAATTGACATTTTTTAAAAAAAAAGTTTTAAAAATAGAAATACAAATTATAGAAATGCAAAGGGTGGAGATTAAATTTTGAATTAGCGGAAATGACCTGCAGATGTATATAGTTCCATTGTCGGCTTGTCGCTTTGCGGGTTGCGGCGGTTGCGGCAGCAGCGTGTATAATCAAACTTGAATTTTAAAATTTCATCCAAAATAAATATTTGTTCAGATTAAAATTCACCAAAATTTTATTTACCGAATCAAACTCAAACGTTTTATATTTATCGTAAGTATATATAATTTTTAAGATTGGATTCATTATATTTGAAATTAATTTGAGGTTATACTGAATGTTTACTTTTTAAACGGCATAATTTGTTATACATTTCTGTATTAAAACGTTTTTACTGACAGCTAAATTGATTAACATTTTCTTATTTCTTTTTTAAAATTAAATTTCATATTTAATTTTATAATTTTTGTAATTGCAGAATTTAAATAAAAAATGGAAGAAGCATTGACAACGCAACCACATTTCAAGTTGAATTTTCCAAAAAAAGTGCAGTGTGTTGAATGGTCTCCTTATGAATGGTCTCAAGATTTAATTTGTATTGGCTTAGGAGATGAAATAATCATTGCTGTGATAAAATTTCAAGTGAGATTTAAATTTATTTTTTATTTTTTAAGATTCTCTTACTTTAAATTTATTAATTTTTTAGGAAGAAGATAATATAGTTGAAGATTATAATTACACACAACTTAAAATATTTCATCATGACACAAGAATACATGCTATGGCTTGGAGTCCAGAAGCTTCTCTCAGTATAGTTCCTAAAATTGTATCATTCTCAGTTGCTGGTGCTGATTTTAAAATAAGATTGTATAATAGTAATTTAAATGATGTAAATACAACAGAGGTAATATATTTTATATTATAACATTAGATGATACACTTCATTTATTTATTTATTTATGAGTAAAAATAACAAATCAAATATTGACTTTATATATATTTTTTAGTTATTAGAAGGTCATAAAGATTATGTAAATAGTATTGCTTATGATTCAGATGGTGAATTATTAGCATCTGTCTCTGATGACCTCACATGTAAACTCTGGGCAGTCAAAGAAAATCAGGACTGCGTTTTGACATTTGTATTAACTGGTCCAGGCATGATTGTTAAGTGGCACAGTGAAGAATCTGGAAAACTACTAGTCGCTGAAAAAAATGGTATAGTGCGAATGTATAATGTAAGAAGTCAACAAGCAATTATGTCTGTGGATTCCAATGCTATACCTCTAATGACTGCTGATTGGGGTCCAAATCCCTTAAAAGTAGCTTGTATTGCTGCAGGTGATCTCATTTTGTGGGATATGTCAAGACCAAGGTAAATTAATTATTTATTAATATTTCAAATAGATTTCAAGTTTTTATGATATAAATTAGAAATTTGTTTTTAAAATTTTTTCAGTCGACCAATGGAAACACGAACGCTTTACCTTGAAGGTGGAACCATAATGAAATTTTCTCCTTCGAATGAAGATCTTATTGCCACTATTGGCAGACCAGATAACGTTTTAAAAGTTGTTAGTGTAAAATCAAAACCAGTGATACTGTGTGGACGTGTTCGAGTTTACGGAGGAATAACATGGCATCAAAGATTACAAGTTATATGTGCTGGTAGTGATAGACAACTTCTTTTTTGGCGAGTGAATAACAAATAACACAAATCATTGTTTTTTTAATCATTTTTTTTATATACATTTGTACATAAGAATATCAATAAAAGGTATTAACAAAATATAAAAAGTTACTTCAAAAAAGCATTTGGTTTCATTATAAAACTAAGACTTGGCATAATACTATCTTTTCGTTTTTATGATATTTATATATCATGATTTTTAAGACAAAAATTATAAACTGCAATATAAGTAAAAATATATTGCAGAATGAAAGTACAACTGTATGAGAATCTTTCACATAAATCTTATGAAATCGCTTTACTCC
>JAPYZE010001043.1:5953-32736 GCA_030522805.1 Leptomastidea abnormis
TATATATATATATATATATATATATATATATAATATTTAATTGTATGATATTACAAATTATATATTTATAGGTATTGCATTAATTTGTACTACTAAAATTTGATCCATTTCAATGTAAACGTCGTGTGTAAGATGCTAATGGAGAAAAATATTAATGAAAATCTCTTATTAATCATTATCGAATTCAATAATTAAGAAAAAAAAAAAATACTTTTATAATTTTTGAAAACTTAAATTTTTTTATTTCTAACTAACGGTTCACCTTATAATTTTATATGTAAGAGATATAAAATATAATAAGAACTGTGCTATATACACACGCACGTGCCAGTAGTAATATAGAATAGAGTTTTAATCTTATCAAGGAGAATATTATATTCGTCGACAATTTGGCCATGGCTAAAGAAATAATATATAAAAAGATCGAGTTGAACGAGGTGTCAATAACCCCAATAAAAAAAAAAAAATGTTTATCTTTCTCTCTTTCGGCTCTTTGTGTATTTAATTACATGGTTTAAATATATAAATATATATTAGTAAGATTAGTCCTCCCTATATATATATCACTCATACCCAATTGTCCCTTAGATTAGACAAAGACGTTTATATGTATGTACTATTTTATTTATTTCATTAAGATAATATATGACCTTGGGGTGATTTGTATCTATTGAGAATATTAAAGGTCGCGGGCCAAAATGATGAATATAACGTATACTCGCACTTAGCATTGACAAATACGACAGTATTTTTTAAATTTTTATTTAGTAAATACTTACATCAGTAAAAAAAATTAAGTAAAGCGTTAATTTTTTTTTATAGTAATGATAAACCAATTCCTGGTAATATTTTTTATCCTTTAATAAGAAAAAATATTTTTTTATTTTTTATAAATTGATAAATTAAATTCTAAAAATCAGCCTCTTAATTTAAAAAAATAAATAATAATCAATAAAAGTTTGCAACTTCTGTAAAACGGGATCGAAACTAGTTCAATCTCATAACGATCAAAAAAATTTAAAGTTTACGTAAAAGTAGCAAAAGTGAATGAATCGATCCGACAAAAAAAAGAACAATATAATTATAACGCCGATACTAAAGTGTACTGGCCATTTATTAGATACAGACCAATTTATTATTAGGTATATTTGCTAAAAAAATTTATCGCTATTTTTGCAAAATTAAAAAATTAGAAATAAAGTAATGCATAAGAATGTTTTAAAACAGCCAGAGACCTTTTTCTTTACCATATAATATATATAATTAAACTTCAAGCATTATTAATTTACAGCTTTAAATAGCCATTAGATATCGAGTTAGTGAGAATTAGTAAAAGAATCAACGACCATAAGAAGATAAAGGATTTCGCAATAAGTATTATTATACTGATTAATAAAAGCGAGAGAGTAGAAAAGAGACAAGCGAATTGATAATCTCGAAAGCTTACGTAACACAACTAGCATACACACACATACACACACGAGACAGCAACAAAGTTCAACACCAATATATTCAAATACACGAGAATCAAGGCTCTCGACACATTATATAGATACATATAAGCTTTACTTGTAAACTAACAGTCAACTCTTTCTTTCTTTCTTTCTTTCCTTCTTTCATGTGCAGCCACATAAGTGAAGGTGCAATAGGAGAGGCAGGACGAGAGCGAAACGCATAACGCAGTCACATAGCGAATCGACAACTTGTTAATAAAGCATATAGTGGAAAACGAGAAGAGATTTGTTTTTTATAAGAGTTTAAAAAAGGAAGTATAAATTGTGATAAAAAAAAAGCCAAAGATGTCAGCTTCATCGGTGGGTATTAATGTACAAATTAAAATTAGTAATTTTTTTTATCTTTTTAATTGTTATGATTTAATTAGGATCACGAGACGAATTATATGCCTAGTCAATGGAGTAAAAGATATGGACACATGGAACTGCTTGCGAGATATTTTAAATTCTGCGAAGAGAGTAAGAGAATAAGAACTTGCAAGAGCTTTTTTTCTCCTTGTCGTTTAATTTTGTAATATTTTAAATTTTGAAAAAAACTAAAATTTTTTTTATTATTTTCAGTTACAAGTAAGGTACGATGTTCTATTGCAAACGAACGTGATGTTTCTTATGGTACTTCAGAGCGAGCTAAGTATGATATTTATGGCACAGATTTGCCAAACGGTAAATTATTATTATTACATTTTATCTTGAATTTATTTTAACAATTTAGTAAATTATTTGTTTTTTCTTTTAGATGCACCAATTTTGCTCTTTATTCATGGAGGATATTGGCAAGAGTTTAGCAAGGATTTGTCAGGTTTTGCAGTGCCAAATTTTGTTGCCAATGGTATCAAGGTCATCGTTGCTGGCTATGATTTGTGCCCAAAAGGTAATATACGTTTAATATAAATTTGAAGGTAGATTTTTTTTATAAGAAAAATAACTATTGTTACATAGAAAAAAAACATTTATTTTCCATTTTAAAAATGAATTATTAAGTCTTCAGTTTTAAGAAGTCCATTTAACTCAATTTAATACTTATTTTACAAAACTAGGATACCGTCGAACAAGTTTTATCAAATGAAAAATGAATATAAATAATATAATGTGATTTCAGTTAGATTAAGTGATATCGTCCAGCAAATCAAAACACTGGTTGATAAAGTTTTAACTTTGGCTCAATCTTTAGGATCTAAGTATGTATAAAGTCGTATACAATGTAATTAATTATTCATTAAGTCATGTACAGAATTATTCTAAGATTTTTTATGTTTAATTTTATAAAAATACGCTTTTGAAAATGTGTTTGTACAGTATTACAGTAATATTTAAAAAGTTTGCAATTTTTACAACAGACTATTTTTTTGAAAAAAGTTGAGCTATATGTAATTACAAATACAATTTTTTTAATAATACGTTAAAAGTTAATTTATAGTATCTCATAAACAAGAAACATTGTTAGAACAAAATTTCTCTACATTATCTCACTTTACATTCGTTAAATAATTGAACTAACTCTTAAATTTACCTTACAATTTTTTAATTATAAGTGTCGCAAAAATAACAAACGCATAACGATGATAAAGTAAAAAATATAATATTAAATAATAAAAAAACAATTAAGCCAGGCTTGCTAGCATTTAAACACTAGAATGTAACTAAGAACAAAAAGGAACGTATCAGCAAATCTCAAAAAAATCCCCAACTTTTCGCTTCAATCATACATGCTTTCTTCATTATGAATATCTCTATTACAGGTGCGTATGGGTCACAGGTCACAGTGCTGGGGCCCACCTTGCGGCCAGCTTACTCCACGATAATCAATGGCTTGAACAGGCCACTAGTCGTGGTTATCGACGACTACTCAAAGGTATTGTCCTCATAGCTGGCGTCTACGCTCTCGAGCCTCTTTTAACAGTTAGCGTAAACGAAGCTCTTCAGCTTACTAAGTAAGTACACGAATCACTGTAATTATTGTAATTATTTTTTCATAATAATGCGCAATATTTCCTCCTGATAAAACTACTGTCTCCTTCTTCGTTGGAATTTTCTTCTACCTCTGATTCTTTAATGCCAAGTTCTGCAAATAAATTTTAATCGCGTACATGATTATAAAGCACTACATTTTCTTTTTGTTTTTATAGCACACTTACGTTTTTGGACAGAAAAGATTATTTATTAAAAAAACGTTAAAAACCACATAAAAATTAAAAAGTTTTCTTGTTTTATAAATTACAAATATTCAAATATATCCTTATACTTGAATAGAATGTAACAAATGAATTCTTTCAACAACTAAAATATAATTTATAAAAAAGCAACATTTATTTTCAGAGATGAAATAAACTTATACAGTTTTGCACCATTTGATGAATCAAAAAAAAATCAAGAAAACACAAAAGCTGTACAAGACCTGAAAGTTATAATAACAGTAGGAGAATGCGATTCACCAATTTTTATTGAAGAATCTCGTCGATATTCACGCGTAAATATTAACTATTTAGTACTATTTTTGTGTTAAATAATATAAATAATTATCAATACATTTTACATTTTTCAGAGGCTAACAAATTTGGTTGATAATGTTGAGTTGTTGTTACTAAGAGAAGATATTGATCACTTTGATATTGTTGAAAAACTAACGAAAAGTGAATTTCTTTTATCAAAAATACTTATAAGCAATATTCATAACAGTAGTTAAATTTTCAATTTTCATTTTACACATGATTTTTTTAATTTTTTAATTTTATACTTTGAAAACACTTGTAACAAATAAAGTACATTTAAAATTATTTTTGTCGATTTTTTAATGCACTGCAAAAATCTTTAATCATTTATTATCTTTCCTTTCTACAACATTCTTTCTAACAAGTTTTGCTGGAATCTGCCTAACAATATTAGGAGTACTTTTGTTAGCTGAATATTGATTTATAATCACACTTGTATTTTTAGGAGTAGTAAATTTACCTTCTTGTCTCTGAACGCCACGGGATTGTTTTGACTCAACGTTACCTCCTTTACTACTATTTGTAACTGGCACATTGTAATTATTTATAAAATTCTTAACTACAAGAACATTTTGTACAGGCCGACGATTACTTATTGCTAATGGATTAATAATTTTATTATTCTTAGACATATTTTTACTTGCGGTATTTTTATTACTCGTTGAAGGCAATTCGTCGTCTTCATCATCTGTCAACTCTATAACATCAGGTTTTGCCACATTTGGAAATGCCGGTGGAGTTGACCTATTTTTGATTGGAGATTGAGAATCTTTCCATGAATCTGGGGGTTTAGCAAAAGATTTTACTTTTATAAAACTTGCTTCCGGGTGTTTAGCTTCATTGTGGTCCAAGCTGCTTGTTTTTTTATTAACATTATCTAAAACAAAAAATAAATTTTAACAATGTAATGAGAATTTAATAAAAATAAATTTAAGTCAATAAAAAAAATGCAATTTTTGACAACATTTGAATAAATTTTACCTTTTTTAGAGGAAATTATTTGCATAGGATTCACAACGTTTGTTTTTTTTTCTTTGTCACTTGATTCTTTACAAATTACTGAATCTTTTTTATTTTGAAAACTGCTGTTTTTTGAAGTTTCAAATGATTTGTTTTTAGAACAATTTATTGCATTTTTTTCTGATTTTTTACTTTCAGCATTCAGTTTGTCTGCAACATTTAAACTTGAAGCAGTATCATTAACTATTTTCTTTTTTTGTATACTTGAAATTGATAAAATATTTTTTTTTATACTATTATGAAGAACTTCAGTTATATCTTTTGCTTGAGAAGTAATTGAAGAATCATTTTGAATACTGACTGTTGTCGACTTACTTTCTTTTGATACATTTTTGCAGCTTAAACTGTTTAAAATTTTCTCTTTTGAACTAATTGCAATTTTTTCACTTATATCAGATAATGAATCAACATTTTTTTCAATATGTTTTTTTTTAGTTGGCTCATCAATATTAAGTGGATCTTCTGGTGTGTCAGTTTCGGTAGAGTGATATTCAAGTACAATATCATCCAGATCCATTGATGACACAGGATCTTCTTTGAAATTTTCGTTTGATACAATTTTTGATTTTTGACTTGTACCTGTTTCATCATTGTCACTTAAAATTTCAATATCATCATCAACTATAGAAAAAATTTTGGAATTTTCACTATTAACAGGATTTTTATTTACATCTGATATTTCATTTAAATCCATTGCTTTTTTTTCATTTGAAATTGTTTTGTTAATACTAGTAAATTCTTCTTTATCTTTATTTTCAGTGTCTAGATCTTTACTTTTTAGTGTGGTATCGGATGGCTTTGTTAATTTATTTGTTTTGTCTAAAGAACTTAAATTTTCTAAATTTGCACTATTTTTTCTTGATTTATCTTCACTTTTGTCTGGCGTCATATTTTTTTTATTTTCTTCTTTACTGTTATTGTCTACAGTCTTTGTGTTTATCGTTTTATCTTGAAAATTATCAGATTTACTTTTATTAAGTTTATCATCTTTTTCTTCATCTGTTTTATCATCTGAATCACTGTCTACTATTTTACTTTTAAGTTTTTTACTTTTCTGTGAATCTTCATCATCTTCTGAATCACTTTCTGAATCAGATTTATCTTCTGCTTCATTTTCTTTATCTAAGTCTTCTTGACTTAATCCCTCTTGTTTTTCTTCATACAATTTAAATATTGAATTTAAGTTTCGTTCACCTTTCGTTCTATTTTCTTGTAATCTTAACTTCAATTCTGAATCTTTATCTGCAGGATCTGCCAAAGTATCAACATCTGCACAAGATGATATAAATTCCTCAGTTTCTCGAAGCCTCTGTTTTTTCAAATATCTGCCTACAGCTTTGAAGGCTTTTTGAGCTGAAAAATAAAATATAAATAAAAATTACTGTTCATTAAAGTAATGTAACAATTTTATATTACCTAGTTTTTCTATTTTTTTGCTACTAAAATTAAGATCCTTTTCTTTGTTTCTAGATTTCACAATGTTTAAGACATCTACATAATCAGGCATTGTTAAATATTCAGCAATAGCAGTTTTTTTCTTAATATGTTTCAACTGGTTAATTTTACTAATTTTTGAATTAACAAAATCAATAATTGCTTGATCAATTGATTCTATATTAGTCATTTCATCAGATATATCTTTTCGTCTTAATTTACTTTTGTATATCTTTGATTTTAACATGTGATCCCGTGTTATTTTACTCAATTGTTGGCAAAGTTCAACCATTTTTCTTTTATATCTATCTTCCATTAAATAAACAGAATTTTCTTCATCATCAAAATCAACTTCTTTTAGTTCCAACTCTTTAATCTTGTCCTTACAATCATTGATAGTTTTCTCTAAGAGTTTAATCTTTTTTAGATCTTCCTTTGAAAACTCTAGTTCTTCATATTCATCTTCATTTGGTTGATCATTTTTATTTGATGTAGCTTTGTCATTTGTATTTGATACATTTTTCTTTACTTTTCTAATCCTTCGTTTAGTTTCTTCTCTGACTTCTAGAAGTGTCTTGTACAATTTACCGCTATTATTCAACTGTTCAATACTTTTATTAATAAACAGTCTGTACTCTTCACTATTTCTGATATCTGGTTCAACTTGATTGTACAATGACTTTAATTTATCTATGACTTTACCTATTTCATCATCAAACTTTTTATGTGAAGTACAATGCTTTAAAAAATCAGAAAAAACATCGTCAGAAGGATCTGGAATCGATACTTTTTCTTTAACAACCAATACTGGTTTTATTCTTTTAACTGGACTTATTCCATTTTTGTTTGATGATTCACTACTATCAGTCGCATTTGAAAGTTCCTTTTCAATTTTATCAAAACTTTTTGATGTGCCAGGTAATGGGGAGTACAATTTAACCATCGCATTGGAATTTTCAAAAGTCTTTTTAGAATTTTTATCAGAATTACTGTTAGAGGTATAAGAGCTGGAACTTGAAAAACTATCGTTGACTTTGTCATTGTTACTTTTAAATTTCTTACTGCTACTGTTACAACTGCTCATGGAAGTTAGGGATAACTTTCTTTTATTCTGTCCAATTGATTTATCCTTGGTTGTTTTACTTTTAGTCTTCTGAAAATATATGTTAACATTATATAGTATATAGTATTTTATTATATAGTATAATAAAATATGCAACTGTTTTTGTTATTCATTTCATTAAATCATTATTATTTCATCATTATATAAAACACGTCTCATGTTGAAAAAAAAAAAAAAAAAAAAAAAGTAAAAAAAAAAAAACAAAAAAAAAAAAAAAAAAAAAAAAAAAAAATGTAAAAACAATAAAATTAATAAAAAAAAGCGCGCAACAGTCGGCTAACCTTAAAATACAAGGCGATGCAATGATCGCATAAGTTCAGGTAAATATTTCTCATAAAAAATTGAAAAGTTATTAAGAATAAATTATTCTCACCTTGCTCGGTACCTCGTCATCATCATCCGAAGATGTTATACAAATAATGTCGCTCATTCTTGAGCGATTTTGATAAAGATCGAAAAAAGCAGCCTTTTAATAATAAATCCCTCCTTTTTTCTGCTCAAAAGCTTTTCGCAAAAGTATTGTACTTACAGAAACACAAAAAACTAGCTTGATAAAAACGAACAGGTAAAAACTTGCATGAAATTAAGAAGTACAAAAACAGAACGGTTTCAACACAAAAATCCTCAAAAATTTATTTAGCCAATGATAACCGTCACAATTCCTTGGAAATAAGAAAACACGCAAGAACTGCGTAGCGTCGAAAACAGTACACTAACGCCAACGCCAATCGTGGCTTTTCAGAACTAAAATAATAATTTGTAATTTTGGTTATTGATTACTGGCGCCACTGATTATCCAAGCGGCAACACGTGAAAGCTTTACAACTGTTCACAAATTTTCTGCGGCTGCTGTGCATGACCAAAATCAAACGCTTGAAAACATGGCACTCGCTGATATTTGCGGTCTAAGTTCTTACATTAATTTAAACAATACACCTCAGGACGATGAGTTTCAGCAAGAGGTCGTGTGTGATAATTTTAAGGACAGCATGGCCCTAGCCATGCCACCTTTCACCAACGTAAGTCTTTTTTTATTATGTTTTGCCGAATGTAATGCCATTGGATATTTGTACAAAAAAGATTATTTCTTGGTTTTTCTCTTTTTTTAAATATTTTCCATAATATTTTGGTCCTCGTAATTAATTTGCATTTTTAATATTTACTTTTTTTTTTTGCAAAATAATGATTATTGAGTTAAGCAGTATAGAGGTTATGTTGTTTTATGATGACTAGTGGTTTACTAAAATGCTTGTATTTATTGTATGTACAGTAATTGAGTATGTATATTTAATGGTAATTGTTGTTTTAGCCGGCTAATTTCTTAGGCCGACTTACTCAAGAAACAAATGAAACTGGTGGACATTTAAAGATCAAATTTGATCATGGAACTACTACTCTTGGATTCATGTATCAGGGTGGTATTGTACTTTCTGTTGATTCTCGAGCTACTGGCGGTCAATACATTGGTAAATTTAAACTTTTATATTGCTTGATGAATTTGTAACTTATTTACTGTAACAATTGATTAATCTCTATTTTTATTTTTACTTACAGGTTCACAAGAAATGAAGAAAATTGTTGAAATCAATGACTTTTTGCTTGGAACGTTAGCTGGTGGTGCAGCTGATTGTATATATTGGGATCGTGTCCTAGCCAAGCAATGTCGTATGTATGAACTCCGTAATAGATCACGCATCTCCGTTGCTGCAGCTAGTAAATTAATGTCAAATATGGTATACAACTACAAAGGAATGGGTCTTAGCATAGGTAAAACCAAAATTTATTTCAAATGTTTCCTCAACCATTTTAATGTATAATTTACTTCAAATTGTTATCATTTTATTTTATCTTCAAATAAAAAATTTGCAATTTTATGTTCAAGGAATGATGATTGCTGGATGGGACAAAAGGGGACCAAGCTTGTACTATGTTGATTCAGAAGGTACTCGCACACCAGGCAAAGTATTCAGTGTTGGTTCAGGTTCTATTTATGCTTATGGTGTTTTGGATTCTGGATACAAGTGGGATTTAAAAGATGAAGAAGCTTATGAACTTGGTAGAAGGGCAATTTATCATGCTACTCACAGAGACGCGTACTCTGGTGGTATTGTTAGAGGTAAGATGTTACAAATTTATTTTTCAATTTCATCCATAAATATTTGACTCAATTAAATATTGTGTACTTTTACAGTTTATCACATGAAATCAACTGGTTGGGTACACATCAGCGATCAAGACTGTAAAGATTTACATTATGCCTATTCTGAAGAAAAAAACAAGTAATTTAAAAAATTTAATTTGTTTATACAATAATTGAATTTCTATTTCATAATAAAAAACATTTTTATTTAAAATAATATAACTGTTGCATTTTTTTTCAAGTATTTTTATGAATTAATAAATTCTTTATGAACATTTTTTTTTTGTTCATTAAAATTATAAATAAGGTATCTTTTTCAGAATTTATCAAACTACAATGTCTTATACACTAAGATAAAAATGCTTGTTTATATTTTAATAACAAGCTTATCATGTTTTTTATAATTTTATTTGTATTAAACAATTTAAGTGAATAATAGCATTTTAACAATAAGAAAAATATAATAATCCAAACTACCGACTCCCGATAAATTTGTATAAAAACAAACCAAAACTCCAGTTCAAACCAACTATATAAAAAAGAAGAAAAAAAAGATTAATACAAAGCGATAAAATGTAAACACAAGTAGTATCCCTAATTCCCTAACTACATTAAATTTCTATATTATTTAGAAATCCAATTTTAAATGAAACGCGGTACATCTCTGCAACATTTGCATATATACTGTATAATAAGTATCAAAGATACAAGATATATAAATATGCAATTCTTTATCAGACGTGTATATGAGGTCGCGCGAGTTGGCAACAATTTTATATAAGTATAGGTATATTCATAAGCAAAAGAGGGGGAGCAGGAAAATCCTGCACGCCGGCAATCTTTGTGCGTGCGCAACTTTTGTCATTACACACTGCAGCAGCGCAGCAGTAGAAGCATAAGCGAGTCAGAGAGTGTATCTAAATTATATTCGTATTATTACCTGCAAATCTATCGACGTGTAATAAGCGACTGGAGATTGGAGAAACGACGACAGCCTGAAGCTCTTTTGCTTTATAAAGCTATATACGAAGACAACAACATCAACAACAATCGTCAACGAAGAATTAGTTTGATAGCAGTATATTTAGATATATATAAAAGTATAAACATCTGCTTTATACATATATAGTCAAGATGTCGAGCTCCGAGGAGTGTACTTTAAAAGCTGGACACCCACCTGCAGGTAATAAGTTTTATTCATGAATAATAAGTCTATAAAAGCAAGAATTTTGCAAAGCAAATAATATAAGCTAATGCCTGCAGTTATTGCTGCGCACTTGCGTCTCTCAAGGTCGCTGGAAAAAAAAGAAAGAAAGAGGCGCTTTTAGAGAGCAAGAAAGATAGAGAAAGAACTGCAGTATATAGACTTTTTGCGTTCCATTTTTAACTCGTTTTAATATGTATTTTTTTTTTCTTTCTTTTTTATTTTCTTGGTGAGCAGTCAAGGCTGGAGGTATGAGGATAACACAGCATAAGAATTTGGAAAAGGAACGTGAGATCAAGGCTGCTAAGGATCTCGAGGAGACTAAACCTTCTACGAGGTAATTTATATTTATTATTGTAATCGATGTTATTTGCTACGGATAATTTTTTCACGTACATTTTTATTCTCTTTTTTTTTTTTTTTTTGTAAAACCTCTTGTGGAATATTCCAAAATATACATTCGGGTATTATAAGCAGCATCGCGTTATATAAAATAGAGGACAAAAATGTCATTAAAAATTTCGGAGTCGAGGGGGGTAGTAGGTAAACAAAACTCTATGACTGCTATTGTCACGTAGGCTCTTTGTTTACGTTGACGATGAGCAGTTGCGTCAGCTATATTTTAATACTTTTTTACATACTCTTCCATACCGTTATCGATATACAAAATTTTATTTCACGACTTGATAATAACAGAGTATAGACGAGGTGTCTAAATAGGGAATATTATATGCCTGTACCTAAATATAAGATTGAAATACAAGTTTTCCGATTGCGTGTTTTTTTTCCGGGTAATTATCTTTTGCGATTTTTTTTTTTCAAGTGCTAATCTCTTTGCTTTTTTAAACGACTGTTTTTGTTTATACAGTTTTAAATGTTGATAAAATTGTTGCTACAAGTTTTACAATGTTTTTTTGAGTCATAAGTTACTTTTAAGCTAAAAATAAATTTATGAACAAATTTAGTAATTATTATGAATTTTTTTTTTATAGTCCTCCCAAGAATCTGATTGTCAGTGGAGTTGCAACAAAGGGAAATGCTGATTTTCCTACAGAGGCTGTGCAATCTTTCCATCAAAAACCTGTACCAACTCATGATGCACGTCCAGCTCACTGTAATCGTTCCATTGTTATTCAACAGCCCAGGAAGTAGGCTGTAAACATTTAATTAATTAAGTTCAACCATCAAAGACATAAATCTGATTGAATCTGATATTGTTGTATTGACTGAAGTGCTCAATTTTAATGATTATTGGTGTAATTTTTGTATGTTTGTACGCCTGTTTGTATGACTTTATCAGATTTTTTCATGCTGTATTGTGAAAATGGTATTTAATATCAATGGAAATGAATATTTTATCATTTATATGATTTCTCAAAGTAAAACTGCTCATTCCTTAATATTCTTAACACAAGATTTATGTATTTAATACTTCTGTAAAAGTTCTAAAATATTGCAAAGTTTATAACTGTTATAAAAAAATTATTTTTAGCAAAAATGTTTTGTATTTCTATAAAAGCATTTAAAATAAATCCAATCTTATAAGTTAGTTTAATAAGATATTGTCTAAAGTATTTATTTTATTAATAACCATTTATACGTAAAAGCTTTTATTTATTTTATTAAGTCAAAATATTCATGAATGCCTAATGTTTATTTTTAAGTAGTAATAAACATTACATTTATTTTATTAAAAAAATCATTTAATTATGCTCATTTGAATTTTTTTTAAATGTAATATAGTTTTAAAAATGTAAATAAATTTTATAGTACTTCTTTTACAATAGTATATTCATCTGATATATTTTTATTAATAATTGTATTCAAACAATTATTTGCTGTATTATCTCAAGCTATTTTTTCTTTACTTTATAAATTAAAAATCAGTTAAAAAAAAATCATTTTAAAATTTTCAGAATTAAATTATGTAAAAAATATTTTCTCAGAAAATTTAATTATTTATGAATATTGAAATTTTTGATAATAAAAAGAAATACGTGCGATTGTGAACCAACAACCGATACTTGCTTATACATTGTCTTTCATAATATACAGATGTCGCCCAACTGAATCGTGCTTGGCAAGTGTTATTTACTGTCTTAGTTTTGAAATTATAGGCGCTCTTTCGTCAGGTGGTTTTATTCGGAAAGAAAGATATGACGTTACGAATTATAAACTAAATTATACTTTGCTTAAATTGTTCTATTTTTTATAATATATAGGTAGATTAATCCGAATTGAATATTAAAGATTTCTTTGAAATAGAAATTAAAAATCATAATTTATCGTAACGTCTGAAAAATTTGGTATTAAAATACTTTGATAAAAAAAAAAAGTTGATCAAGTGGAATGGTAGTGTTAATAAAGATAAATATGATATGTAAATTTCATTGATAACTAAATATTTTAAATTAATTTATTCCGTGATTATTTGTATGATTAATGTTCTTTTTTTTTTATTATAAAACGACAAAAATAAAAATCGCACATGCAAAGGTCAGTTTTTTTTTTACAATAAACTAAAAATATTTTGTGTATATTTAAAAAAAAAAATGAGTACACGTTTACGAATTTTTAATTGAAATTTTGTGAAGCTGTATAAATCTCTATCATTTAAAATTAAAAATGCTGATTTTTGCGAGACATTTGTAAGCACATATGTATTTTAAATAGTTTATTAACCTTGGATAAGCTAATTAGCTAATATAATCTACACGCCTGCGTACATCAAAGTAACATAAAAAGACAGTTATATAAACGAACGATTTTTTTCGTATAAACGTAGTTTATACCAAAAGTACTTCAAGATTTTTAATACGTTAACATTATGTTATTAAAAGCAAATAGTTTTCGCTTATTTGTCTTAATCGTGTGTTTTTTGGATGTAAAATCAGGTAATTTTAAATAATTTTTTACAGGATGTAATTTTTTTATTAAAAAAAAAAATATTTAAAACATATGATAATTTCAAACATATTTGAAGCAATCAGAGAATATGACAATTTTGTACATATTCAAACTATTAATAATATAAATAAAACTTTTTGATTTATTTTTCACTGTAATAATTTCGTATAATAACAAATATATTAAAATTATATTTTTTCAATTAATAATCTAATAATTTTAGATACAAGTCATCTCTCAAATGATCGCCGTAATGCCGATGTATTAAATCAATTCATGCAAGACGAAACTTTTCGTAATAATATAATCACATTTTTGGAAACCCCAGAAGAACAAGCAGCACGAGAAAATCATTACATATCGCAACTGCGACAATTGGTAGACGAACGTGTCCAACGTATTCGAGAAAAACGAGAGCAACTCGAACATGTACGTATAGCAAGAGAGCAATGTTTAAAAGATCGTTTCGAAGAAAGTCGTATAGAACTCGGATTGCAAGAATTATTATTTTCCATAAATCAATTACGTTCGAGAGGCAGACTTAATAATCAAGAACGCGCAGATAATCGAGCTCGTTTAATACAACGTCTTCAAGATTTCATTTATAATCTGGATCGTACGCTTTTGTTATACGCTGAAGAAAAGAAAGCTCGAGAAGCTCGTGTCAGAGAATTATCGAATATTGCTAAAATCGAAGAAATTATTGAAAAATACAGGAGTGAACGAGAATTAAGGAAGCAAGAGTATCGTTATGCATTAATTCAAGGTCGAGAATCATTTGCGCAAGATTTACGTACAAGAGATGAAATTGAAATTAAGATACAAACGATTATAAACAATTTAAGATTTAAACACGCTTGCGATCAACCAATTAACGATCAGCACGTTCAACAAACTACGCAACTTATTGATCATTGGAAAAATTTACAATTAATTATTACGCGTATTGATACTCAACGTGCACAGTTTCAGTTACAAGAGCAATATGTTGTTAATAATCGAGTTTCACAAGAACAGATTGGACAAAGAAAACGTGTTCTGGAACAGAATAATCAAGAACAACCAGCATCGAAAAGAAATCGAGAAGGATCTCATTATAATGGACGACCGTCACGATATTGATCATTTTTTATATGGTTCAATAAATATTAATTCTTTTTGGTTTTTTTGTATTGTTCTTGTAATTTAGTAAAAATTGAAATCTATTGAAAAATATTATAATATAAACTGTTGATTTAATTAATGTGGAACATTATTCTAATATGGAAAGCAAAATGTTTTGAAAACAGTATTTATTAAATTATTATAATAAAATTATTATAAAAATAAATAAAATTAAAAACTATCATTTCATTTAATATAATGATCTTCCACTTCCAAATTCAATTCAAAATCAAAGATGTATAAATTAATGATTAATTACTGTGTGCTAAAATTTTACATTTATATATTAAAAAATTATGCTAAAAGTCGATTTCTGTATTTTTTATTTGAATATTTAATGGGGTATTTAATCTAGAAGAAAAAATTAATTTCTCTCAAATCTTAAAAAAATATAAAAACGTTAACAAACATTGTTTTAAATAAATTTATTTAATAGCTATCAAAAGCTCTCTTTCAGATGACTATTTCAAATGTTTTTAATAGATTGAATTTATGAAATTCATATTAAAAATTGGTATAACACAAAATTATCTATTTCCTACATATCATTGCTTTCATTGTCGCCATTAATTGAGTCAAGCTTCTAAACGAGTGATGAAAAAGAAGATAAACCAAGGCATAGGTAGCTTAATCGTTAGACTACGTACTTTGCAATCTACATGTTGTGGGTTCGATTTCCGGAGTCTCTCGAGAAGTTACGCATGCCATTGCCGAAATATGCTTAAGAAAGTATTGAAAAGGCATTAAATCAGATACATAATACAATTTATAAAATATTTTTTATAATTTGTATTATGTATTTGTTTTAATGTCTTTTTAATACCATTCTTAAGCATATTTCGACAATTAATTGTAACTAATTTTAATTATTAATTGCGCTTCAAGTTTACTGTCAAAAAGACATTAAAAATAAAAACAAGCAATTTAATGAAAAATTACTTTAAAATTTATTAAACTAATTATTTCAAGTTGATCACGTGGTTTGCATAGAACAGTTTCAAAGGAAATAAAAAAAAAACTATTTTAAAAAACTATTGAAAAATATTCGTGAAATTGACGAATAAAATTGTAATTTAAAAGATAGATTATTTTGATTTTATTTGAAAAAGTTACGAAATTTTAAAAATGAAACAAAACCTGTACAATTGAATAAATTTTACAATAAAATTTATAATTTTAAATAAAGTAAATTTTAAAATAAAATTGAAATTTTGTCTTACAATAAAAATAAAATACAAATATCAATATATCCTGGAAAACTAATAATGAAAATTGAATTTTTTTTGTTAAGAACCACTGAAATTGACAATAAGGAAGTAACATTAAACACAAAATATTTCCCACCATACCATGCACATACTATCTGTACGTCACTTTCCAAAGTATATCACGTATTTGCTAAGTACCTACTCTTGAAAGAACAGAACTTGGGATATATTATGCCACTTGGCTTGCAAACTTCTCTTCAACCATGTTTGATTTCGTTTCGTCGAAAAGAAGAATAAAAGACAGAAAGAAGAGAGTATAAGAGAGAGAAAAAAAAGCACGTCTGGCTATAATGAGAAGTAGAGGGTTTTCTAGCTTCTGCTCTTGTCAGTGGAAATAAAGTGAAACAAATGATGAGATAAGAGAAAGAGTGAGATAGAGAAGGAAAGAAAAAAAATCTTACGCTAGGGACGAGATATTAGGGACGAGAGAAAGAAAAACGTATATGGAGTAAAAAGGATCTGCTGGTCCATTGGCTGCTCTATTCCTACTCTCTTTCTCTTCCACTTTTTTCCTTTTCTTTTTGGACAACATCGACTCGACCGAAAAGAAAAGCAGCTTCTTCGTATTAAGAGTTTCCCCCCTTTTTTGTTCCTTTCCTTTTTTTTCCTGTTGTGATAACATACGAGAGTTAAGTTGTTGTTGTTGTGTGTGAAAATGTTTGCTTGTGTACTTGGATGGAAAAGGAGAAAATGTACTTGGGAGCTTCGACGTATATTGTACATATTATTGAAATATTTGATTGATTAGTAGTGTAAGCGCAATTCTAGATAATTTTTTTTCTTTTTTCAATCTTTGACTTTATCAATTTTATAAAAAAAGTGAATAATTTTAATACAGCATCATAAATTAACTAAACTTTATACCTATTTATATAAAACTAAATGTAGTGAAAAGGTAAAAAATAATAAATTAAAATTATTAATATCAAGGTCAATTTAATATTTGGTTTCGATTATTATAACTTTTTTTTCCCAACCGCGACAGTCTTCTCGTCTAGTCACAGGAACACCCTTACCACCAGCTCTGTGTAAAGATATTCGCCCTGGGTCATCCCTAATATTGTTCTACTTCCTAATTTGCTGTTAGCTTCTCTGGACTACATCCATGCCGATAAGGCCGCGACTTTACTTTTCTCCAGGTCTACGGAAACCGCATCAGGTCTGAGGTGGCCCATTTTTCCGGAGGAGGTCCTTTAAGCGACCCAGGGTCGAGCGGGGGGTGTCCTTGCTCCTGACGGTTAATCCAACTTTCTTTGCTTCTTACACCTAGAACTGGTATCCATCGGATCGGTGTATTATTCGAACACCTATTATTTTTTATCTAATTTACCGACCCTTTTTTACCCCCTTCCTTGTTTATATCTGCTTTGCATCTACCCAAGACCCAGTGGCTTTGGGAAAAAAAAAACTCCGAAATTTTTCAGAAGAGAAAATTCCGATTGGGAAAAAAATCCTGAAATAAATTTTAAGATTTTTAGCTTGAACCAGAATTTGAACCCGAACCTCTAGTACGGCGTTGGTTCGATGGCGAGCCGATTGAAATTGATTTTTTTGTCGCTCTAATAAAAAAAAAATGAATAAAAATTTTCTACATTTTTATGTGTAAGTTTTCTATAGATTCAATACGATCGAAAATGAATAGAATGAAAAAAAAAGGAAATTCACCCATAATTCAGAGAAATTTAAGTAAAAGCAAAAATTCTATCCATTTATAATCAAGTTATTTTAATTTGAATAGAAATTGACTGAAAAATTAAATAAAAAAAAAATTGTGATACTACAAATTACAATGAAAATCTAATCTATTTTTTTTAGAAAAATGTTATTATGTACTCAAATTGAACTCAATAATATTATTTACTGTATCGTTTTAATACTTGTACAGTAACATTTACATGAAAAATTGAAAATTTCAGCTAGATATTTTCATCAATGAGATTACCTAATAAATCAGTAGTATATTTTTATATTTGATTTTTTATAAATTATTTGTCAAGCATTTTTTATAGTCGTAATATTTTTTCAAATATTTTTTACATTTTCTAATTTCACAAACAATTGTTGAATTAATTTATATTAACAATTTTAAAATAGTAATTGTTTTTTTTTGTCATATAATTTTACAACAAATGGTTTAATAACAAAATTTTAAATATGTACCGTATTTATACATGCAGATAGAAATAACAACTTTTATTATCATCACAAATAGCACATTCATGAAAAATACACATCCACTAAAATACACATGAAAATTAACAAAAATAATTCAATGCTTTCAGCCAATATTATTTTAATAATTATACCTATTTTATCTACATTCAAAAATTCAATCACAATTGAAGCAAGCAACATAAACATTAAATCATCATTCCAAATAAAAAAAATCTTTTAATGTAAAAAAAAAAAATTATAAACATTACTAATTTTAACAAATTATCACAAAAAATATAAAATAACGTCTAAATCCAAATAATCTTATCAAATTCATTTTAAATCTAAACCATTTTTTCCACATTCCCCCCAAAAAAGCTTAAATATTTACAAATTGCTCGTAAAGAAGTTCTCGCCCTAATAATATATACCTACTTCACGCATTGAGAGCCAGTAGGTATATTGCTGCAACTTTTGTTGATGCTCTTGATCCAGTTCTTACGACATATATAGCGAGTGAGCGAGGGGGAGTGAAAAAAGTATATATATTTAAGTAGCAGGGTAGCAGCAGATATAGAAGTCGGATTGTAGCTGTTAATCTTAACAAAGCATCGCGGGAAATTGAAAAGCAGTAGAAAAAGAGTGAGAGGGGGATCGATGGTTGAGGGAGATAAAGGTGTAGCAGTATTATTTGGCCAGCAGTATAGTAGCAACATCAGCCCTATATATATATATATATATACACACGCCTGAAGAGAGCTGATACGCGCATATAACTGCCGCGTACGAGCTTTTATATAGGTATATATAGGTATACGTATGTATCCTATCCTATATGGGTTTATATCTACTCACATATATACAAACACACACACACACACACACACACACACACACACACACACACACACACACACACACACACAGAATGCCTAACATGTGTATAAGCTTTACGGTGGGGGATAGCCTTTCTCTCTCTTACTCTTTCTCATAGCGTATACCTATAAAGAAAGGAAAGTGGGATAAAAGAGGATGGAAGAAAGAGTAGGGAAGAGCGCGAGAATGTATAGAGAGAGAGAGAGAGAGAGAGAGAGAGAGGTTTGCAGGATCCGCAAGCCCAGTAGCAGCACCGCACGCATTGAAGAGACACGAAGGGTGAAAAAGCTCTCGTATATAGTCGTATAGTATAGTATAGTCGTAGTAGTCGTTGTCGGTGTGGGGTGGTAGTAATGGTGGTGGTGGTGGTGGTGGTGGTGGTGGTGGTGGTGGTGAAACTGGAGGAGTATAGGTAGGTAGGTAGGTAGGGTTGGTATAGTATAGCTCGGAAAAGCCGGAGCTTCAGTTTCAGTGCTGCTCGGAGCGCCGAGGGGACGCGACCGAATTTTCCTCTCCCGCTCCTTCTGTTTTCCTATAGAAAGATAAAGTAGGTAAGAGAAAGAGAGAAAGAGAGAGAGAGAGAGAGAGAGAGAATGAGAGTCGTTAGATTATAGTTATCGGTTATTTTACAAGTGTGAGAGACGTTATCTATATAATTATAAGAGGAGGAGTGTGCGATTATTATTATTATTATTATTATTATTATTATTATTATTATTATTATTATTACGCGTGTGCGCGCGTGCGAAGTGTATAAAGCTGCGTGAGAAAGAGAAAGAGCAATTTTGATGAAACCAGCTGCCTGGCGCGTATATAGTATAGTAGTATATACGAGCTGCTTTAGTGATCAACAGGTTATCATGTATATGTGTGTGTGTGTGTCTATACGTTAGAATAGAGACTCTGAGAGTTTTCTTATATCTCATGTATAATTCTTTGATTTGACATATAAATTTGAAGATGATGATTGATTTTTAATGATATCGATAAAATTGTAATTTTTTTTTTATTTATAATTATTATTTTTTTGTTTGTTTATTGTTTCATTAATTTTTTACTGATTAAAAAGATAGAAAATATAAGATAACGAGTTAGAAGTATAAAGGATGGAAAAGAAAAAGTTTAATTCCGCAAGTTACGTGTTTTATATATTCACCTGGTTTTTGTTGTAGTAGATAAGTACCTATATCCTCTTTGTTAAAAGAAACAAAAAAAAAATTCTAAATTTTTTGCGGTGTGTGTGAATCTGTGTGTGTGTGTGTGTGTGTGTGTGTGTGTGTGTGTGTGTGTGTGTGTGTGTATGTTTGTGTTTGTTTGTTTGTTCGCGCGGGTTTCGTGTTAAAAAAGTTGGTTGGATAAGAAAAAAAAAAAACAAGGTTAACGGGTAAATAACAAGGAGAAGAAAGTTTTCTTTTACAAGATTTTCTTGTTTTTTCCTCTACTCTTTCTTTCATTTTTTTTTTTTTTTTCATGTGTTTCGATTGAAAGTTATTATAGCTATATACATACCAAACACCTGCAACCACAAAACAAATACCTTGTAAATTTTTCTTTATATGTAGCTGTACACTCTTTTTAACGTTATCGTACATCTCATTTTTTCCTTTTCTTTTTGCTTTTTCGCATATATTTGAATTTCCATTCGACACAAATATTATCACGTAAGGACGTAAGGATAAATTTTTAAAAATTTCAATAAAAAAAAAACTAGATAATTATTTACGATATTAAAGGATAAATAAAAGTAATAAAAATGTATAAACGTAAAATAAATGGATACTCGTTAAGTAAAAGAAAAAAGAAAGGGAACATGTGCGAGTGGCATACTTATATAGTTACATAAAAGACGTCTTTGAATGCTACACAGCGCTTGACTCTCGATTTTTCAGTGAAATTCTGAGAAACAAGCTTAGTCATTAGCGAGCAACCCTTGTATACCTTCCTGATTCTTATTATTTTTTTTTTTTTTTGTTTTCATAAAGGTGTATTCTACAACTAAACAATGAAATTTTTATGTGAGTGTATAGGAGTGAGTGGTATTTACTGCTATTTGTTCGTGTGTGTATAATTTATATTTTTTTTTTTCTGAAAATTATACTTAAAAAAAAATAATAATAATAGTGATCGATATAAAGATTAAGATGTTTTTGATGAACTGAAAAATTCAAGTGTAATTTTGGAATTGTTGATGACAAAAAATTATAAAGTTTGGAATATTATGAAATAATGAAACTTGAAATTTATTTTTTGTTAAAAACAAATGATGCTGATATTGATGCTCTCGATACTCTGCCCTTGTCTAACTTTGTAATTTAAGCAAGAGGGGAGTGAAAAAATGAAGAGGAAAAAAAATCAATACATGGTGAAAATTATTAGCGTTTAATTTCAAGAATAAGATAGACAAGAATAAGGAGAAAAAGTATTATTACTGGATAATATAAACTATCAACTTCTTCAGCAATTTATGTAAGTTTTATAAAAAAATATACATATAAATTTTTGCTTTGTTGATTTATTTTTCGATGTCTATTGTAAATTATGTGTAAATATGATTTTTTTTTGTTTGGCATTATTAACATTTTATTTATAGAATTAAATTGTTCTTATCGTAAATATTTCACAAATTTTTATTAAATTTATTATGATAAAATTTATTACCCGTTTACAATAAACATTAAATATTTGTAAAGCTATTGTTTCCTACGACTATGTTTTTCAAATTTAAATAAATTTTGAAAATTTGTGGTTAAAATTTTCATAAAGATTGATATCAACTTTTCTCATCAAAATGAATGAGGTAATAATTAACCCATACAACAAAAGAAACTTATTTAATTACGAGACCTTATATATAATCTGATTCAACAGGTTCTTCTTAAAGATTATCTACATTTTTCCATTCATTTTATAAAAAAAAAAAAAAAATCTATGAATATAATGAATAAAAAAACTTTTTAAACAGTCAATTACAAAGTTTATTGTGACGTTAAACGGGAAAAAGGAGTTAATTCTTTTCTTCGAAAGTCTTTTATACGATATTCCACAAAGTTTTCAAATAGTTGATTTATGTCAATATCACTTGTGCTTTCAATCCTTCTTCTCCTTCTTAATCTGATAATCAAGATTGATTTTAAAAATTTATATAAACCTTAATCATTTTTCAAATTAATTTTTACAATATTTCATCTTTTTTAAATTTTAGTTAATCATTATCTGAAATTAAATTGTAATGAGTGTATATATAAATTAATTTATTACAAAATTAGTAGTCATGGCCTATATTTGGTCAGGCAGAAATTAATTATTTTAACAAATACATAATTAATTTGACAATATGTTTTTAAACGATTATTTTGTTGTTAATATTACTCTACGCATGTCAATTAATTTATTGAACGTAAATTATGGACAAATTTACAATTTTTATAACAATTGAAATCAAAATATTTATTAAAATATTTTAATTTTCAATAATATAGGTATTCACATTTTTTTATTTTGTGAGATATTGTAGTAACAGAAAAAAAAACATATTAACACTAAATCAATACCAAATAACTTAAAATTACCACAGTAATTAAATACTTTTATGAATATTTTTTTTTTTCAGCAATAAAACAGAAAAAAGAAAGAGATAACTATGCAAATCTCACAGTAGTCTAAAAAAAAAATCTGTCCATTCAAAATACAAATCTTCCATTTTCAACACATACATTCAATTATATATAAAAGAAAAAAAAAATCCTCAAAAAAATGGCTACAAGTGACAGCAGCAGTAATTTCGGCTCGGGTAATTTTCCAAGATCACCAAAAAGTCCGCGTCAACTACCACAACTTCCAGGTTTATCAAATCATCAGCGTAGTCCAAAGCAGCAGCTGTCAACTACTGGTAGTTGTAGCAGTGTCAGATCACCAAGTACACCACGAGTTTTTGAATTTCCTCCGGAATTTTGCTGCTCCGAGACGTCCAGTACGAACTTTGTCGAAAGCTTTGCCGCCGTTGCCACTTCAAAGAGCCCGCAGGTAAACGCATGTGCTTATATATGTATATATAGTGAAGCAATGTAGGAGATGCATGTGTGTGTGTGTGTGTGTGTGTGTATGCGTGTATATAGGGCAGAGAGAGAGAGAGAGAGAGAGAGAGAGCAGAGAAGCAATAATTATTCCTGGTATTCCAGATGAGATTCAAATAGGGGGAGAGAATGGGAGAAGGGGCATAGCTATATATGTATATACCACCTATATACTACTAGGGGAAAAGGGAAAGAGAGAGATATGCACATGAGGGGGTAGAGGAAAAGCCTTTGCTCGTCGTTCGTCGTTCGATTTTAATCATTCGCGCTACTACGCTGCTGTGAAATATTTGTTCTGGAGGGGCGGGAGGGGGGAAGAGTAGGAGATGATGAGATGTGCGAGGTGACATTTTGCATATACTTATTATTATTATTATTATTGAGCATCGTGCGTTAAGAAAAGTTTTTGACAGCTTTGATTCTGTTTTAATGAGGGTTGGTATTTTCGAATATGCATATTTGGATTTGGTAGCGTATATTATGGCTTTGTTGCGGAGTTAGGGTGTTTATTATAAAGTTATTGCGTTGCGGGGGTTGTTTAAAAATGATTTGGCAGATGTTTTATTTAAATTAAAAATCAAAACAATAATGATGATAATTAAAAAGTTGTAAGAGATGAAAATTTTGTAAAATAATATAATTTTGTAAATAAAAAAATGTATATTTTGCTAAAATAAAAATTTTGAAATCTTTTCAGCATAGTCCAAGTCTCTTCAGCATAAACTCATCAAGCGCAACAGGAAAAAGTTCAACAAGCCTATACGGCAAGAGTAGTAGTAGTACATCATCAGCCGTCGTCCAAGCTCAAACCAGTAGTCCAACCTCCTCGCCAAGCCATTCAAAATCCCCAATCTTCCAATTCTGCAAGCCACGTCGTAACATAAGCAAGACTTTAAGCTACCCACCAAAATCTCCACTCTCGCCAAGCGTAAGCATCCACAGTAGTCACGTATCTTCTTCGTCGAGCTCACAACCGATGAGATGTAGCAGTGTTAGCGGTGGTGGTGGTGCGATGACGACGACGACGACAACAACACGAAACAATAATCCCCAGCAGTCAGTTGCTCACGTACCACAAGAAAGTAATAGGCGTAACATGAGTCTCAGCCTTGGCTCTGACTCTCCCATCTCACCCAGTATCGTAACGCCTTCCTCTATACGCGCAGCCTTGGATTGTAGCAATACTAATACTACTACTACTACTAATACGCGACGTGACTCGACGAATCCTGATCGTAATCACGATTCCAGTCCGGATGGCTCGATTGGTTTACTTGGCAAATTTCAGCAGCTGGCTGGATCAGCAGCGGAGTCTGGAAGATCGAGACGCGAGAGTCTTAAGATGCATAAGAAAAGCGCGAGACGAATGTCGTCACAGACTATTATGCAGCTTAATAAAAGTCAGAATTGCTTGGACGAGATGGCTAGGAGGGAGAATTCATCGAATAATCGAGCTGAGAGAAATATATCTAGGAAGTCTACTAGCGATCTTACCGAACTTAATGATGCGGATACCGAGGTTACTATGTTGTCCAGTCCGAGGAGGAGAGGATCGATGAAAGGAGGATTGGGTAAGATTTTCTTTTTTTTTGATGATTTATTTGTATTAAAGATTTTGACAAGACAAAATCAGTATCTGTCAACTATTGTAATCAAAGAATATGTCAACGAATGTTTCTAGGCTTTCTTTTTTTTTGGAATGCACGAGTTTTTAGCTTCATGTAATCGATATTTATTCTTACGTATTACTTTTAATCTTAAGCGCATGCACTAATATATTACATTTGTAAAATTTGAAATTGATTTTTTTTTTCATTTATAATGTACAATATCACCAATTTAATTATTTATGATTTAATTATTACTTATTACATAATAATATATGTATTTTAAAAAATTTATCATGTATTTGTTTGATTTCGGTATATTTAGCTTATGTATCGCAAATATTTCATTAAAACTTGATAACTCTGTGTGGCTCTGTAGCTAGTTCGCCGGTTTTGTAATCCACTGATTGTGGGTTCGATTCCCGTCGTCCGTAATAAATCCTTGCCAAAATACGCTTGCAAAAGTGTTAACTGCATATTTTCTTGTATTTATTTCAAATAAGTTTTTTTTTTGCTTTTTGTATCTATACTGCTTAAAAAATAATATATTGTAAAAATAAAGAGAATGTATATCGTATTATTACATTAGATGGAATCAGTTTTAAAAAAAATTGAGAGACTTTACTATTTAGAATAATAAATTTACGCGTATATAAAATTATTTAGTAAAAAACATAAGAAATTTTTTAATATTTTAATTTTCAATGGGTGAATGTTAGAGATCATTTAAAGATTATTTAATGATTATTTTTTGAACATGCTGAGTTTATGTTAGCTTTAATCAAGGTGTCAAAAAATTTAGTAACAATAATACTACTTACAAATCGTCTATAGAATTTCAATTTATAAATTATTATTTTGTTATATATGTAAAATAAAAGTTTATACTTGATAAAAGTTAAAGGTGATATACATAAAGCCCTTTGATAAAAGTATTTTTTTCCTTTCTTTGGCTCATATTCAATATATTATCGATAACAAACAATTGTTTATCATGCTTTTATTATTCTACTCAAAGTTTGCAAATATAAAAAGTACCAACGGACCTATTGATCATTCATTTATTTACTTATTTTTATCAACTTATAAAGAAAATTTTTATTATAAATTCAATAAACTACCAATATTTTTCAATTCAATAAAATACTAATATATTTTAGTACAATAAAATACATTGATTTTCTCTTGGAATAATTTTTTTAAAAAATATTTTATTTTAAACATAAAAAAAATTACAATACAATATTTTTTTTGTCTATTCTGCAGGAAATGCAAAAGTTAGTGTTACAATAAAAGTCAAGTAAAGGTATAAAATAAAAAATAAAAATTTAAAATTTTATCATTTTTAATAAAAACTCAATAATTTTTTATCGTTAAAGTAATATTAACTATTTTATTAAATTTAATCAAGTGACATAAGAAAAATAACAAAAAGGGAAATCAATCAAGTAATAATCTCAAAGTAATAAAGTTTTTCATAAATATTATTTCCAAATTACATCCTGATTTTGACATATATCCAGTCACATAAAAAGAGGGACACAAATAAAACAAAATAAAAAAAAAATTCAAAGAAAAGGTTAAAGAGTAACTCGAATCGTACACGGAAAGACGACAAAAAAAAAGGAAAAAGCGAAGAAAAAGCAACATACTCGCATAGAAGACCGAACATACATATGTGTACGTAACGTGTGGGCGAACAAAAAAAAAAAAAAGAAAGAAAAAGAGAGAAAAAATCTGAAAACCTGCGTCACCGTTCAATATCGAGATTACGTTGGAAATCGAGCTTATCTGTATTTCTGTTAAAAGC
>JAPYZE010001044.1:0-26765 GCA_030522805.1 Leptomastidea abnormis
AACAAGACCCCCAAGTTTCATCCAATTCCATTGATCCTGACAAAAATAATTTCAAAATTACAATCTCGCCCCGTTGCAATCTCGCCCCGGTCTCCCCTATAATACTATATATACTTATTAAACAGACATATATATATATATATATATATATATATCACTAATATTCGGCTTAACTCTGCACGCGGCTTTATGTTATAAAGTGAGATCACACGTACTTGTTTGCGTTTCTTATAGAAATAAAGAAAATTATTTTATCAACAAATATAGAACATTATAGAGAGCTTTTACTTTGAGTATAAATTGTATATTGAACGATCGTTATACTTATGAAGTGATTATTCAATATTTCTATATGTATCGTTTATACTATACTTTTATAGATACATTTTCAAATAGTCGTGATATTAAATTATAGAATAATAGTAGTCGTGATATGGGTTTCGTGCTTATAAGCGAAAGTTTAGATTCACGATAGCGTAATAAGAGGTACATTATATATGATCTTAAATGTGTATTATTATACCAAATGCGCCAAGTCGTATATATATAACAATATATCTCTCTTTTTATACTTACATCCAAGAAATGCTGGAGCATATTCAGTATAATTTGGTTCTCCTAAAATTGCATGTGCTACATTGAGTATAAATAATAGGCGATAAATTCAAAAATATGTATCCAACATTAGTGCATATAAACAAGATATCTATAAATCCTTTTTGCAATGTGCGTCTATTAAAATTCTCATTTACATAGATATATTACCAATCATATATACACAGGTATATGCGCTTGTCTATATACTTAACGATATATTTCAACATATTAAAAAGAAAGAGAGGGAAAAGGAGAAAGACACGTGTATATAGACTATAGACACATTCCATCGTGAGCAAAAGCCGGGTAATAGAATAGGTAATACGTGATGTGAGCGAGCGAGCGATATCATCACGCATCGCGGCTTCTCTATATAACTATCTCTCGCGAGTCCGACGACTCTTATTTGGGGTCAATCTTTTGCTAAGCTGCTACACGTATATAAAGACGATCAATATCGAAGAGAGCGCCTGTGAAGATGTGTGTCGGCAATGCCTTTTCTTCTTTTTCTTCTTCTTTCTTCTTCGTGAGCCGAGCATGCTATACTTTTCTTTTTTTCTTTCTTTTTTTTTCTTTTTAAAGTCTATTGTTGTTTTTACAAATGCATATCGATGTAAGGCACTTGTGGTACCAATGTATTATATTGTATGTCGAGATGAGCACGATGAGATTTTTTATGTATAGTGCGATTTGCAAGAAAGGTCAACATTTGTAGTTTAATTAACTGACTCACACTAGACTTTATTATACATAGGTTTTAGATGGTACAATAATTTTTAGTAGCGTTGAAATGAGCTACTTTGAACACCGTGGTTTTTTCACTTTAAAATGATCTAGTTTTGACGTTATAATTTTTTTTTCTCGATTTTTTGCTATTTTGAAAGTTGATACTTAGACGAAGGCTATCCATAAATTTTTTGCACGTTTTAAAACTTTTTTTCGTGCTTTTTTGAGAAATTGAAATTCACCCAAAAAAATACCTTAAGGTAGGAGGAGGGAGGGGGAGCTTTAAATGATAGGTCAAAACATTTTTTCATTTTGACTATTTATGCCATCGTAATTAAATAAAATACCTATATTAAAAGATTTTTAAAATAGCCCCCTTTGTTGATATAGGAAAAATTATTTTCAAATAATTTTTGCCAAAAAGACCACGTAAAGTATTTCAAGCTTAACTTGAAATTTTTTTAAATGTTACCAAAGTAATTTTATGTAAAAAAAATGAATATACTTATTTAAAAATTAAAATCATGATCTGATTAATATAACTAACGTACTTTGAAAAATTAACGTACAGTACTTTAATACCATTTGATTCATTTACTCTAAAATCCTAACAATTTAATTTTCGCGCTGCGATACATTCCGACAACCTAAAAACGCATGGGCGTGTAAATTCGATTGGCAGCACTGTCTGCTGCTCTCGTCACATGACAGCGACTGGTGGTCTGCTCGTCGAGAGGTAGCTTATACTCCACCTCCTCCTCCTCCTCGCAAGTCCGCTTCGGAGCAGCATCTTCTAGGAGGAGCTTGGGTGATCCCGATAAACCTGGAGGACAGGCTGGGCACCCTGCTGGTGTTCCGTTTGGTTCGAATAAGTTTTGAAGAAGGCTGGGCCGGTAGGCCACCGGCAGAACAGCTTTTATCAAGCACATAGTGTTGTTGGCTTAACTTGTACAGCCTACACCTACTCTTGGAGCCATGAAGCTCCGATACTTCCTCAGCTCCGTCTTCGCGACTACTGCATCTTCGATCATCATTATTTTAGGTAGGAATAAGTGTTTGGATATTGAATCAGGTTGAAGAGAATCTCTGGCATTTATTCGAGGATTATCAAATCAGTCTCGCGATCAATGTTGCGATGTTACTTTGACGCCTGGGATATCCTCTTACTTATCTCTGCTTACCTGCAATCAGATTACTTATGAATTGTTCTTTTTTTTTGTTTCTGTTTTTAGTACTTTACCATATCCTTACTGGCAGGGGAGAGCGTGTTAGTGTAGGATGGTGAGTTTATATTTGTTTAGTATTACTGAGTGTTGTTGTATATCGATTGATTATAAAATGGTTATTTCAAGTTTACACGTTTGTAATTGTGTGTGTGTCTTATTATTGCTCTAAGCAATTAATACAATTGATGTGTTATTTTTACAGGTTACTTGAAAATATTTCACCGTATATGTGGGCAACTCTTGGTATTGGTTTGACTGTTGCATTATCAGTTGTGGGCGCTGCTTTGTAAGTTTTTTTTATTTTCTTATCAGTTATTAACAAAAAAAAAGAAATTACAAACCTAAATTTATTACATAAATTTTATAAGAATGTTAATCAGTTTGAAGCAAATTTATGTTGATAAAATAATTATAAACTAAACAATTTTTAAGCAATTGTTTTATTTAATATTTAACAGGGGCATTCACACAACAGGAGTTTCCATTGTTGGAGGAGGTGTAAAGGCACCAAGAATTAAAACCAAGAATTTAATTTCTGTCATCTTCTGTGAAGCTGTTGCCATTTATGGTCTTATCACCGCTATCGTACTATCTGGCATCCTGGATGAGTTCTCTGCTGAAAAAGTTGAAAATAACATACAATTGAAAGGCCAAAACTTTATGGCTGGTCATTTGATGTTTGGGTCAGGTGTTGCAGTGGGTTTCGTCAATTTATTCTGTGGTATTGCTGTTGGAATTGTTGGTTCTGGTGCTGCCTTGTCTGATGCTGCCAATCCAGCACTTTTTGTTAAGATACTTATTGTCGAAATCTTTGGTTCTGCCATTGGTCTATTTGGACTCATTGTTGGCATTTACATGGTAAATTTATGAAACTATAATATTCATAACTATAATAATCTTTTGATTCAATATTCAAAATTAATCATTTATTTACCTTTCAGACTTCTAAAATTAAAATGGGAAATGATCTTAGCTAAACATGCTTTTTTCCATGGTCAGACGCTCAAAATGTTGAAGATAAAGAAAGAAATAAGCAGCACATGTTATGAGATAAAAGAAAAGAAGTCATCACTAACATTTCTTCCTTCAAAAAACTTAGAAAACAACAAAAAATAAAACATTCATGTTGAATGAAAAATTTTGAAAAAAAGAAAAAAAAACAGAAAAAATATATAAAGTTTTAAACAAAGATTTGAAGTAACTATTTACGTGTTCTAAGTTTGAAACAGAAGACATATTTGTCTACGATTATAATTACGTCGCTTCACTTTGAGACATGCTCCTAGTCTCAAAGTTGACCGACGGTATTGTTGTCTCATCATCGTTATTACAGTTATAATCGTTGTAAATATTATTTAAGCGTATACATTTTTTTCTCAATTATTCATTTAAACAGTTTTTGATTAGAAAGAATTTAATTCATTCTTTGAATGTACTGTAAACAAAAATAATACTTGCATTAAATAAATATTTTTAATTGCATTCCTAAATCATAAAAATTAACTTTCAAAAGCTGAGGGAATCTTGATTCTTAAAAAAAATAATATACAAACTTTGTATAAAACAAACCTCATATATTTTATTTGATATACATAATATAAAAAAATATATCTATTATAAATGTAAATATGTCATTGTATACAGAGGCACTTAAAGCTTTAGACAGTATTTATCATCATTAGCAAAGGATTTATGAAAATAATGTTTGCCTCAATCACCATGTGTATAAATTACAATTGTGATTGTATAATCAATTACAATTATAATTAATTAGAATACAATAAAATTTCAGTTAAAAAAATACAAAAGATGCAAAAATTTCATTTGCTTAATAAAACTTTGTGTATATCCTTAAAAGAAGCTTCTAAACTATTTACATATGCATGAGCACTTCGGTGATCGCGATAACTCGTAATAACAACACCGAGTTTTCTATCTTGGATCATGTAGCCGATACCGTATCCATCATTAACAACAGGACCAAATCCTCCAGCTATGACGACAGGGCTCGATAAAGTTGAAGTCGACAAAATATTATGATTGATCATTTCATAAGCTGAGTCCTGAAAAATCTCGACTTTCTTTCCAGAGTTTTCAGCAAGTTTTTTTAGAGCAAAGAGGTGACGATCAAAACCTTGACCTGCGTTTATAAAATTGATAATTTTTTTTAAAAATTCATTCATCATCTTTACACTAAATACATAAAAATTTTTAAAACAATACGTGAACTCACCCATAGCGGCGTCTTTGGTCAGAGTGGTATGTGCTTTGCTGCATTCTACGATCATTTTTTTTATTTCTTGCAATGATATATTAGAATCGTTCTTTGTCATAGTTGAACACAAATTTTTTGTTTCAATAGTACAAGGTCTAAGAGTCTCAGTTCGACCATGTTTAAAGGCAGCAGTACTGCAGGATTCATAAGTGGCTACTGATCTTAATTCTTGTTTAAAAAGAGCTAATTGGAAGACTAATTGCATCACAGCATCTGGACTTACACCAAAATCTTTACATTCCTTCTTTCCAAAACCTTCATACATCAAGAAACCAACATCTAAATTATTTATCCATTTATTATAAATCTCTTTTTCTTTAGCCACAATGCTTTTTATTTTATCATCAATTTTAAAATCCAATCTTTCTACAGATGGTGATTGGGCTGACAAATTTTTTTCATCATCTGGATGAAAACGAGGTTTTTCAGAAATATCTTTTTTAACATCTTGGAAGTATCTTAAAACAGCAACACCATCACCCCAGGAATGTTCAAAATTTAAGCCAGCAAAACCATCTTTTGTTATAATTAGAGAAAATGATTTGTCAAACCACCTATTTTCAGCTCCTCCATGAAGATATCTTCTTAAAAGAGAAATTTCATCTTTTCCAACAGGCTCATCATCTAAAACAAGTACAAAAACAGCAGAATCTATTTTCTTTAGTACTTCATTATTTCCTGTATTGGCAAGATGTGCTCTAGCATTTGCCCAGTTGTTTCTTTCTGATGCTGTTAAAATACCAACTGGAGTATCAGCTTCGGGTCTTTGATCTTCTAAAATATGTTGTAGATTTTTAGCTATTTTTTGAGGGGACACAATGTTTCCATCTTTGTTTAAAACATCAAAAGCATAAAAATGCCCTTTTCTCATAACAACTAGATGTTTTGCTGATTTATCCATAACAATTTTATCTTTACCAATTTCTGGAATTCTAGTTGAATTAAATAAATTCCCATATTGAGACATATCAAGTGGATAAGCCTGTATACAAATTTTTTAAATTTAATGAAAAATTAATATTTTAATAAAAATTATCTTATTTTGTGATACACTATAAGCATTACTTACATTCATTAAATATGCTCCGTACCATGATAAATTAGAGGGCAATAAGCGAGTAAAAGTTCTAAAAAATTGAGTATCAGACTTTTTAGGATTCAAGTGGAAGACTTCTGGTTCTAATACATTGGCTCTCAATGACTTGTAAAATCTCATTGAAGATACAACAAGATTTGTTGCTTTGATCAATTGCTTATTGTATAAATCATTACTTTCTGGACTAAATACTAAGAATGGATTGTAATTGATTGGAAGTGGTCTTCTGTCTTGCAAATACATGTCAAACCAAGGCTTGCTAATGTAACTTGTATGTTTATTAGCTGCATCTGAACTTAGTAACTCCGCCTGTAAAGTGGCTCCTTCTTCTTTTTGGAACTTGTCAACAACAGCTTGTACTTTTTGCATTTCTTGTTCATCCAGTAAAGGTTTCAGAGCACTCAAGTAACGCCTACAGGTGTCTTCCAATTTGGGAATAGGTAAGCGAGGAAGAGATGGCTGGAAGTGCATTGTAGGCACTTTGCTTTGTTGTATATATTCAAATTCATGATCACCTGCCTTAGTGGTCCTTAAAATAAATAATAGATGGATTAGCCAGTAATGAAGAAAACAAAACATAAATAATAGTGTCAACAATTATTACTTTGTACAGCAAAAGTAGGTCAAAACAGGTTCATTAATCTACAACAACAACAACAATGTAACTATGAATTAAAAAAAAGAAGAAGAAGTAAAATTCAACAAGTGTGATATTCAACAAGATTAAATAAAACATTAAAAACTTGTTTTTAAAGTATAATTACAGTGATTTAATTACAGAACTACATTAATAATTAATCAACAGTTTGTCACTAAATAATTTACAGTTACAATATAAGTAATCAACAGATAATGATATATAATCTGGAGAATAATAATATAAATTGTTTAATTGTTTTACTGTTTTGCGTGAAATCAATGCCCGCCTAGCAGCAAGTAACATCTTTGCCCCGATTCCTATATAATACCGATTTAGTATACGAATATCAATTCGCCAGCAATGACAAGACAAGACTGATTAGTTGATTTCTCCTTCGTTTATGTATGAAAAACACGAATATGCATTCTTGATCTGTGTGTGAGAAAAATACATACCAAGAAGTTAACACGTACGATGTTAAATGCCTGTGACCAATCAGGTTTTGTTCGTAAGCAAAATGCGCCTTCAAAATGAAAATTTGAACTTGCTTTAAATTCTGAAAGAGATTATACTTCTCATTAAGCAAGCTTATCATATTTGCTGCTTAACAAACACAATCTATCTATACATTTGACCCCTAAAACTATCGCGAAAATCAGGCAATATTGTAAGCGCCAAAAAAAAAAATAGTAAGTAATGCTCGTCACAAAACTTATACTATGTCAATTTTCGACTCCGAAACTCCGATTTTCCAATGCACAACAACACAGCTATTATGTTGTGACGACTTTGTTGTGCGCCTGCGCGAACAACTTTGCGTTGCGTTGTTCTGAAATTGTGACGCAACAACACACAAAAACACACACACACACACTAGAATTTTTAGAAGCAGCAGTAGCAGCCAGGAGAGGCGTCGACAGGAGGATAAAATACCAAAGCGGAGTCGAGAAAAAACGAATAACCAAGTGCAGCGCAGGCGCGCTAATGATATTACGGTCTTAGAAGAAGCACCTAAACTTTTTTTCAGTAAGCGAAAATCGCGATCCACGGTGTAACACATAACCGATCTACGTTTTCCCTCCCAAGAAAGAGAGAGAGCCGATCTCTCTCTCACTCTCGATCGTGTTTGCGTGGGTGTGCAGGTATCTGGACAGGAGAATCGGGTAATTCTCCGAGTTTTACTCAGATAACGAGTCATGAGGAGGAGGAGGTTCACTGTCAGGAGCAAAAATATGTGAGATATAAAGTTATTATTCTGTGGTGATTCTCTTCACCGTTGCTGTTGCTGTTGTGTTTTTGAGGGAGGTTAGGAAGTTTGTTCCCGCGCCACCCCCGCCAACGCTCTGGCAGCTTCTTTTCGACATAAAGACTTCCACAAGATCATCTAATGAACGATGACACCGCAACTGCTTCCTTATACAAAATGTTAGGAACATAAAACTCTTCGACAGCAGCATCGGTGTCCTCCGGTGCATCCAAATCGCCTATGTCTTTAGTGCTACGTGACTATTGAACTCTTGAACGAGAAGTCCGGTCTACATTGTCGCTAGGCCGGTACAAAAAATGAGTCGAGATGAGTCTCGGCGCTCAAAGCGCTGCAGGGCCGACCGGGATTATGAAATGGGACCCGGAGCTGGCATTCTCATGGGTGACTATGACGACGAGCGCACTTTAGATGAAGAAGAAGCGCTTGAGGGTAGCGAGGACACTCATAATGAACTGTCACACCTTCAAAAGGTGAGTTGTTGTTAGTTGGTAATAGCTAGTTGGATTTGTTGGTTGCTAATAAATTTTTTTTATTTTTTTAGGAAAGTGAAATGCCATTAAATGATTTGTTAGTGATGTATGGATATAGTGACGTATCTTGTCAAGATCAAAACAAAGCTGAAGATGATGACGACGATGAAGAAGATGCAGAGGATGAAGAAGACGATGACGATGATGAAGATGACGATGATCCAACTAGCTATGAATCTGATCTCAAACAATTTTATACCGATATGGTAAAAGCAGAAGAAAATGGGGCTAATATCAAAAGAGCTTCAGCTGCTAAAAGTAGTGACTCCGTTAAAGGTGGTGAAGCTGCTGCTCTTGCGACCAGCATCAATGCAGAGTAATAAGATTTTTTATAAGAACTTTTTAATTTCTTCATAGGGTTATATTATTTTGAATAACATTGTCTTATATGAAGATCTAATAACTTCTTTTAACTTATCTTATTAATCATTTGCAGTAAGATATGTTAATATTACTGAACTTATATATTGATTTTCACAGCACAACCTCTGGTAACGTTGAGCCAAAAGTTGAAGGCAGTAGTAGTGGAAATGATGGAACATCTGGAAGTACGTTAGTTGACAATCAGAATCCTAGTGGTGACACAGATATTGGTACCGGAGTCGAAAATGCCAATAGCGCCTCAGGAGCTGATCCAGGTAGTGTTGGTGGTGGAGGTGGAGGTGGCTCTTCCCGATTGTTGCGCAGTGTATCTCGACCTCAAAGTGAGGAAGAGGAGGATGATTGTGATTACAGTCCCGATGAAGAGGAATGGAAAAAAACCATTATGGTTGGTAGCGACTACCAGGCTGCGATACCTGAAGGTCTTTGCAAGTATGATGATGCTCTGCCCTACGAGAATGAAGATAAAATGCTCTGGGATCCATCTCACATTAGTGAGGAGCAGGTAATCATTGATTCATATGAAAAAATCTTTTTAAAAATTAAGTTAATTTAAATAAATTAAACGTATTTATAAAATATATTTTGTTAAAGGTTGAAGAATTCTTGGAAAAGGCACAGCTACCAGTAGTAAAAGGTGCTACGCTACCAAGCGGTAGTCACATAAGAGACGATGAGCAAGCACTTTATTTGTTGCTCCAATGCGGCTATAATTTGGAAGAGGCTCTTAGGAGGCGTAGGATGAATGTACTTCCACCCACTGAATCTGTTAGTCTCTGGTCTGAAGAAGAATGTCACAACTTTGAAACAGGCTTAAGAAATTATGGCAAAGACTTTCATCTAATACAAAAAAATAAGGTTTGTTAAATTTTCATAAATTTTATTTGTTTTTAAAACTGTAATGCTAAATTGCTATTATTTAATATTTTTAATAGGTACGAACGAGATCTGTTGGTGAACTCGTGCAATTCTATTATTTGTGGAAAAAGACCGAAAGGCACGATATATTCACTTATAAAGCTCGTTTGGAAAAGAAAAAATATGCTCTTCATCCTGGCATAACGTGAGTATATGTCACTTTTATTCGCAATTATAAGAAATTTAAAAAATTGTAATTTTATTACGTTTATCTTACAGAGATTATATGGACCGATTTTTGGAGGAGCAAGAAGGTGTTCGTGACCGCAGTAGCTCTCCGAACGTAAACTATTTATTGTACGGCGATGCTAAACGACAAAGAACCAACGCAAACTTGACGAATAATGAAGAGCCCACTGCTGGTGGTGGCAAAACTAGTCTCGATAATTGGGACATGAGTGGCGCAAATTCCAGCAGCGTAAGCATTGGCAAGACCGGTGTCGACAATTGGGAAATGAGCACTAGTTCGAGTGGACCTACTACGACGACGACAAACACTAGCACTACGTCGAGCGGTGGTGTGGGTGGTGGTGTCGAAAGCTCAGCACTGGTAAACAGTGGATCCGCGGAAAATCAGACTCATGATCCTCATCTCAATTCATCACCATCATTATCATCATCTGCCGTCATGACATCCAGCGGCCTACTTGACTACGCCAAGGCAAACACTGGCCCAGGCGTAGAAACGAGTGCCCCTGACGCGGCTTTGGCACCGTCTTGGCAACCGTCATCCTCGAGCACGAACACCAGCACCACCATCACCCCCATTTCATCGTCATCATCATCATCACCCCCATCCACTGCTGCATCTCAGCCACAGCCGCAGCAGCGCAATCACCTTTATCATGTACAGCAACAGCAGCAGCAGACGCAGCAGTCTCAAGTTCCAAGTCAACACCTTCCTAACAGTAGTAATGGCAACGATGCCACATCGATTACAAGGGCGCGTACACCCGAAAATATATTGCCACATTTACCACCTTAGCGCGCAGCTTTTTCTGCAAGCTCACGACGAGGAGGGGAGGCACGTTGAACGTGCAACTGGATCTCTTCGTAACCGTCAATCTGATCTTCTATACCTGTCTCTCTTTCTCTCTCGTCATTCAGCATCTTTTTCTCCTTCATTGTTCTTTGCTATTTTGTTTATCGCCATTACACAAATTTGTTTCTTTTTTTTAACAGCACGTGCAGGTGCGTTGATGTCAGTAAATTGAGTTATTAAAAAAGATTTATGAATATGTGCAGTTGCGCAAGGGAGAATTTTCTATCGAGGATTAGATAGATTATTATAATATAACGTTCTTACTAAAATTTAATTTTTTTGTGATTTTTCCAAACAAATTATTTCAATTTTCTTTGTTTCAAATTTTTGTATTAATTTTTCCATTTTAAAGTATCCAAAAATTATATAGGTGTTAAATTAAACGTTCAAAATACCTTTATTTTGGTACTTACTCTATAAAAGTGATAATTGAAAATATTTTTGAGGTAATACAATTTATAATACAATTAAATTTAAGTTTTAGAGTTGATATGAAGTCAAAAAACTGAAATTTTATGACTGAATAAAATTTTTTTTTTTTTTTGCTAACTAAAAGCATTATTTTGTTTATTGAAAAGAATTTATAAAAAAATTATAAAATGATATATGTAAATAAGTGTTTTAAATATCTTACTAATTAACAAATCTTATTTTTTTAACTTTTTTACCTACAATTTCAACCATTGAATATGATTTTTTTTTTTATAAATGATAGTTAAAGTACTCATTTTAAAAAATATTTTGAGTATCAATAAATTGTTATACAAAAAATGAAATTAAAAATATATACATAAAAAGGAATTTTGACCTTAAAAGTAGTATACCTCCATCATCTTTTGCCATAAACATTGTAAATATGTTACAATTATTAATTAAATTTTTTTTATGATAGTCTTTATTAACTGATGTAAAAAATAGAGCATTATTTCAATAAATATTGCAATAAAAATGGTTCTAGACAACCAACAGTATAATAATATTGAATAAAATTTTCTATGGAAGATTCTCTCATTGCATTCATGTGATGTGTACACATAAAGATATGCCATACATATGAATACACTAAAAAAAACAAGAAATCGTCACCATTGCATTCGTTAAAGCGACCTCAAATTATATTTTTCTACTGTATTACTATAAGATTTCATTGTGTCTGTCTTCGCTTAGAATGATTGTGAAGTGGAAGAACTGAAAATTTTGTATGTGAAAATTTTATGGGGAAATTACAGTCGAAACTGGGCTAATTATGTATAGTTAAATATAAATATATTAGTAAATCAAGTTATATTTAAGAAAAAGTAGAATGTCTTATTAATTATGATTATGGTTATGACCGTATAAACATTATTTTTAGTGTTACAACGTCGTAACCACAATTGCATTGTAAGACAATTTTGGAATATATGTATTTGTTGTATAAAAACTGATCTCAAGATTAATTAATAATAACTATTAAGAGAATTTGCAGTATCGTGTTTTAACTGTAGTTTCCTAAAAAAGTTTAATTATATAGAAGCCTACTATCTATGTTGGCGTTTTTATTGATTCTTTTTTGACAGACACTATGATGTAAGGATCATCAAAGTAAATGAAAGTCGTATGAAAATTTTTTTTTGTTTTCTTTGTCTTTTCATCCTTATTTATAATACATAAAAATTCATTCAAACATTCTACAAAAAAAAACACAATTTATTAGAGAAAGTATTATAGTCATAATTAATTATTAACAAAATACACACATAATTTCCTTAGAATATTAATTAAGACTTGTATTAACAATAATTTAATTTACAAGCATTCACCTAAAAAAATTAATTTTAAAAAATATACAAAATTGCTTGTGCTATTGATTATATTTGAAAAAGTAGTATTTTGCTTTCAGACAATTTATAAATTTTCATTTACCTCTATTATCAATATTTTAATTGATTTCAAGAAATAGAAAGTCAAAAAGTAGTTTTATTTGTTACAAAATTAGTTGAAAACTTATGAGATATTACAATAATTGCCTAGGTAACAAAATTATGAACAAACACAATTGTCTGCAACAACATAATTGTTTAAACCAATTTTTTTAGTCCATCTAGTAAAAAAATACGTTTTTCATAAATCTGCATTATGCGTATCGTGTGTAGTCGGGATCATTCAGTATCAGCCACTTAATGTCTTTTTAGTCACCTCACTTTTAAAAATAATCTTGCTCATCAGTCAAATGTATCCCATCATCCAAATTGCGCAGAATCAAGTGAATCTACGACAGACTTGAGAAGCTTACCCAACAACGGTAGAAATTTGGATGTGTCGACTCGAGTCTCAAATCCTCCCGACGTCACAATATCGTCACTCGATCTTACTTCTCGCTCTGGATTTTCGTCATCAGGTTCTTCTACAAAAGCATTACGAGGCTGTTTATGGTAGTCTGTGCCTTCTTTGAGTCTGGCAGGTAGTTTTCGATCAAAGTCCTCAGACGGCTGAACGAGTCTTGTTGAATCAGTCTCGGGATCGATTAAGCCTGCTGATACCGACCATTCGGACTGTAAGCCATTGTGATCCAAGAAGTCGAAGAAAACACCGAGTTCTGTAGCTGTCTCACGAACTATCAACTGGCGGTCGCGCACAGCCAATCTCGGACTCCGCACGCCCTCGAGTGCCTGACACAAGATCAGTACAAGATTGACCTCGAGTCCGAGCATCGTATTATTTTCTTCCATAGAATCAAACCAAGGATCTCGACAACCACCGGCTCCGTTACCTCCTGAATCTCGAGCTGGACTGCGAGCTTTATCGCCTTCTGCACTTGATTGCTGTTGTTGGGAAGCACCAGGACTACTGCCTCGAGAGACGTGAGATCGACCAGGCAGTGGCACCAGAGCCGTTGCCCGGGATAGTATCATATTTTCACAAATTAGTGGATCGAATGGCCGCTTGATAAGTCGAGGTGCACTGAGCAACGGCACGGTTAGTTCTGGCCCAGTTAAATAACTGGAGAAGTCTTGACGCGGTGACGAGGAGGAGGCACTCGCAAGCACCGAAGGTCCAAGGCTTTGGGTCGCGGACGTCGAAGTGCTCGTACCCAGAATTTTACGCAGCTCCTTGGCCTGTACGCGACGTAAATTGTCTGGAGTAGCACGTTCCCATTCTCGGCGTGCTGAGTCATAGCGCTCACCGTCGAGACTGGCACGGATCGAGCTACTGGAGGGCGAGGAACCGCGACCTGGTCGACGTTGACCAGAGGCTACACTGATCGAAGAATTGTGTGCATGCCACTGTGCTTGGGTGAACAGCTGGGTTGAACTGATTATTGTGCCGTAAGTGAGTCGAGGACCTGAAGATATCGACATCTGTGGAGGTCCAAAGTTCATTTCCGCCATTGGGGCATACCTATAAATATAATTCGAGCCATTAATTAAAAATACAACTATGATAGTCTTGAACAAAAAAAGTAAGATGTAATGAGATTAAAAAACCAACCAGAAATCCTCATCGAAGCTGACTGTGTCAAATAGAGCATTGAGCCGTGGTGAAAGACGTAAAAAGGTCTGAGCACAACAAGTGTTGATGAGAATGAGCTTGTTGACAAGAAGCCGGAGTTCACCACTGAGTTGACGCTCGTCACAGCTTTTAAGTTCCTCTGCGCTTTCTACGCTTATACCGTCAATAATAAACTTGAGAATTCGCGGACGTAGCAGCAAATTCACTGTACTGTCGTACGACAAATACATGCATTTCTGTGGAAGGCAAATAAGAGAAATTAAAGTTTAGTGGATGTTTTTTGCTTGTTTTTTGTTAATTTTTATTTTTTTTTTGGCTTGTACGTTTGGTTCAGCTTTAGTTATAGATTTGCATGGAATATAAATTTATCAGTGTCACATTAATTTTTTTATTATCAAAATTAAAAAAAATAAAATTCAATTGATCTCAGCCATACCAGTAAATGATTTTTTATCAAGCTCAATCAACAATCATTTACATCAACTTCGCAAAAATACATCTCTATCACAAGCACCCTCAAAATTAAAAAAAATAAAATAAATAAATAAAAAGAAAAATCATTTTAAAACAAGTCCTAATAAAATTCAACTACAACCCTTGATTTTGAAACGAACTCACACGATTAACGTCTCCCTGACAGAAGGATGTACCGAGAGCCAGAAAATGGGCCGGACGGATAAAGCCGAGATGAGATTGACCAGTGACTGAATGAGATCGGCAGCTAGAGGATCAGCTGTATGGCGTAACAGAGTTGAAGCCTCGGTAAGTAGATGCTCGTGCGAGGCTAAATAGAGGATCGCATAGCGGACTCGATTAGCAGCTGAGCCACCGGATATCAAACTTGCAACAAACTCAAGACCTGATGTGTACAGTGGCCACCATTCCTGGCAGCGCCATCGACTGCTGTTACTTGGGCAATCCTGTTTCAAAAAAATACAAGCTTAATCTTAATCTATAGCGTCATTTTCCTTTTTTTTTTATCTTTCTTTATTGTTCAGTTGCTAATACAATTAATAATGGTATTTTATGATTTTTAGAATAGAACTTGCTATGTGAAAGAACTGATGCTTATGTACTTCCAATTTATCGATGACTTAATTGCACAAATATTTATTTATGCTCCGCTAGCAATTTTAAAATAAGATTATAACTGGGTTTTTGTTTGATATAAAGTAGAGGCTAAACAGAATTGTTGTCTGCATGGATATAATTAACTTATTGCATTTTTTGTGATTAAAGAAACTTGAAGCTGTTCACAAATTTAGAAAATAAGTATTAACATTAACACTTATTAGTACAAAACTATGTAAAGTAAAGAATACATGTTTGAATAATACTTATTATTAATGTAACATAAGACGATTTTTTGTTTTATATTTCTTTTTAAAATGATGTTAAATTCTAAAAAATAGAATATTTGAAAGTAATTTATTAATTCAACTTTTTATTTAAAACTTTTATGTAATCAATTTTAAAATTTATATAAATTTGGATTCTTAAAATTTTTTTTTTGAATTTTACCTTGATATCTTTGTAGAATACGAATTTAATCTAATTATTGAAAGGATGTATATAAATGTATATATGTTTTTGTTCAACTACAAAAATATAATATCTGTTTATAATAAAATTTTAAAAATTAATAAAATAGTACTTAAATCTTTGAAAAACAATCAAAATGTCTCATTTGTCAAAAAATGCCAATTTTATCAATAATTGTTTACTTGTCTCATCTACAGTTTCAGAATTGCAACTGTGATACAATAAAAATAAATGTAAAAAATAATTTTTAAGAATAAAAGCATGTGAATAAAGTAAAAAATCTTCCAAATTGAATAAAAATAATATAATCTTACCTCGTAAAGACAATCTTGCAGACTACCTCTGAGATCCTTTGGCGGTACAAGTGCCAACCAGAGTTTAGCCACATCCTCCTCAGCTACAGGTACAACTTCAAAGAGCGAGCGTGCCACAGCACTAAGCAGCGTAAGTGCAGCTTTGCTAAACTTGGCATAAGGATGTTTTTGTATGGTGGAAGCAACGCAACCAATGAGCTCAGGCAGAAGCTGTCGAAGTTGAGTGCAGCTGGGCTTGCGACTAAATGTAGGTCCCGTCTTCGGCTCGATTCTAATTCGAAGAAGCCTAGTGACAAGGCAGACGGTGAGAGTTGCGGGTAAGCATTCCAGCACGGCTCCACTCTCTTCGGCTTCACGACGACACTGTTCTTCGGTGTCGAGATCGGGTTTGCGACGTTTATCGCGAGTACGCGCGGCATCGCTCAGCTCTTCGACGTCACCCGCAGCAAGACCGCAGGCTTGGCCAAGCAAGTATTCGAGCATGGCTTCATCTCCTGCCAATCGCTTTTCCACAAGCTCGAGCCAGCTGAGTGCAAGAGACACAAGAGTCTGGCGTAGTGGACGTCCGTAGCCTCGATATGATGGACCGATCTCTTGCATGGCCTCGAGTAACCGAGTCTTTAGCTCGTCACCAGGGTTTAGTTCACCCACGCATAATTCGCGCCATGATGTTAGACAGCGTAACGATATCGAGGCAAGGAGCATTGTTAGCCGGCCTACCGCGAGTCTTTGACGTGTCGAAGCTGGTGGTAGCTGTTTTAGCCGGATTAGAAGTTGCTGAAGAGCAAGTCGTGTCGTTAGTTGGGCCTGTTCAGCACCGAGAGAGTAGTTACGAGAAGTTCGCTCGCTCGTCAAGACAACCAACAATTGGTACCAAGATTCGAGATTAGCTTCGTATAGAGGCTTTATTCCAATGTCCTTGTCCGAAATCACTTGCTCTTCGTCATCTTCGATTTCCATCTGCTCTTGCTGTACTTCCGGTGGTGGTGGAGCTGGAATTGTTTCAAAGACGTAACGCGTTAATCTGTTCCAGTGATCTTGTTTTTGCAGTTTTTCCAAGTTATTCGTAAAATCCTTTTCAAGAAGTGGACTTTTAAAATTTTCAAGGGTGATTATGTCCAACAACTGAGAATAGCCTCGGATTTGAGGATCGAGAACCAATGTGCGGAAGAGAGGAGCGAATAGTTTGCTCCAAAAATCTGGTCGTTTACGGAAAAAATTAACAAGAATCTCGTTACGGTGATACCACATAGCTCGCAACAAATTCATCGTGCTGTCGTATAGTCGGTCGTAAACGATACCCTCCTCTTTACGTACTCGATCAAGGTAAAGATCGAGAAAGCGAGTGCAGCCTTCAGTTGAAAACTTATCGTCTGGTCGAGGGAAAAGACGTTGTTTTTCTGCTTGATGTCTGATATTGAAGAGCGCCTCGGTTAGTCCAGGCTGCTTATCTAAGCAAACTGTCACCAACTCCAGTATGGCTACTTTTACCTCAACCCCACAAGTAGGAGAGGTCAGGCGAGAAGCGAAGGTTTCTCGTATCGCTGTTCCATCCATGCCCATACAAACGAGCAGTGACATGGAGAAACCCTCAGCAAACTTTTTCAGCAGACGCACCGCCATCGCTTGCAGAGCTGGACTGAACCATACGTACAGGTAATCAACAATAGTTGGCACGATAAGCAAAGCATTGGGTAGAGATGGTGAAGCATACAGTGCAGTTTCAAGAGGTGAGCGCTGATCCTTGCCCATGCCTAAATTTTTTCGATACATTAGTAATCGATTTACCACAGACAAAGCAAGCTGTACACTTTTCATTTCCTGAAAAACAACATTTTTATAAAACTTTGCCTTTATTTTAGATTAATTTTTATGTACCTATAACTTGTACTCACTTTAAAACCCTTGCCAGCAATCCAATCTGTTTCCCTCATCATCCTATTTGTAAGCATCTTCTCTCCAGTTCTCACCAATTTCAATAAAGCATGCCTAGGTTCAAGGTGCAGTAAGCTGTGCGTAACGATTTTTCTAAGCTCGCTTCGCGATTCGTCTTTTTTACCAGGTGTGACATCAAGTGCTTTGTGTAAACAATAAACACTTTTCAACCAAAGTTCAACTCTCTCGAACTCAGAGTTAAAGTACCAGCATTCGAGCTTTGGTAGGACACTTTGTAGAAGCATTATCATGCCGGGTATTTCGACAGCATAAAGGGCTTCCTTGCTGTGGCGCACCATCAAGTAATTGGAAAGGATGTCGAGATAGGCATCGAGAATAGGGTAAGTATGCTGGATTGTCTCTATACTTGAAAGCCAAGAGGCGATGAGACCACCGTCAAACGACACTGCCTGAGCGAACTCACTTATCTTCTGATAGCGGTCGTCGAATCGTGGAAAGACACCTGCTCTCATTCGGGACAGCACATCCTCTGGATATCCCAACACCAACTTTGATGATACCTTGATACAGGCAGCTACAACCTAGAACATTGAACGTTTTATTTTTTATTTTTTGTCGTGAATAATACAAACAATAAATGCTACATACCTTGTACACGTTTAGCGGTAGCACTGGATAGGAGAATCGATTGATGACCTCAAAACTCAATTCGGTCGGTATGACCATACTAGCAGCTACTTCAACATCTGCAGCGAGTAAAGCTTCGAGAAGACCAAAGCCCAAGGCTACCTGTTCAGGCAAATGGCTGTTGTCTTCGCTTAGCTGAGCGATTCCAGAACTCGCCTCGAGCAGCAGCTGCTCGATTTTATGATGAAATGCATCCCAGTAGCTGGATTTTGTCCAAAACTGCACGATTTCACACTCGTCATTGCCACGTCTCGAACTGGTTCGCTGCTGCTGCTGTGGCAGCAGTTGGATATTTAATTTTGCTACCTCACAGTCCATGGGAATCTCAAAGTTATTTTTGTGAATCACGCACTCGTGCTCGTATGGTCGTCGATGTAATTCAGCGTTGAAAAAGTTACGTCGAGATATCTCGAGAGTGACCGTGGGGAGTTGGACCATGAGCTGAGCGGTCTTTAGAGCACTTGAATTTGAGGCGCTTGCTAAACCTGTTAGGATGTATGTGAGAGGTTCAAAGCGGTATGGATACCATTGTATTGCATATTTGACTATCAACCATAAACCACCCTCTTCTTCTTTCTCTTGCCAAAAACGATCTGCGTTATCCGAAAAGCTAAGAATTGCAGCACAAGCTTCGTAAACACCTGCAAAAGAAGTTCAGCTACTTTACACTATATTTGAAAAATTGAAATTAAATAAAGTAAAACTGTTTTTACCTGGGAATGCATCAAGCTTATCTTCGTCTACAAAGGCACAAAGCAACGTTAAGAGATTGTAAATGCTGTTTCTTACAGTTGCTGCATATTGCGTTTTCTCTTTGACCATCTCGCTATTCAGAATTCCTTGAAGATAATAAAATACATTGAGATGAACTGCTCGAATACCATAAGCTCGATAGCGCATGAAAACCTCTGTGTTATCTGGCTCTATCACGTAATTTGCCAACATCCAGGCAAGTAATAGCGGCCCATCTTGTGGCAAGGACTCACGCACACATTTGTTTTCGAGTATGTCCCGCATGCTACTCCGCACTTCACGGATCCAGTCTTCCATGCCAGCATGTTTTGTCATGTCTAGGCTCACAACTAATAGCGCTGCCTGACTGTATTGGATCTCTTGGATTTTTCTAGCTATAGCCTCCTTGTCTTCGTGACTCTTAGAGCTTATGAGACGTCGAGGTTCGCCAATAATACTACCATAAATGTTGACAAATTGATTTTCAGCCACGGGCACTTCGTGAAGAATAATAGTAAATATATGCAAGAGTTCGCGCATTTCTATAAGACTGCTGTTGTATAGTTGATGAAGATGCTCATCAATAAAGAGTTGTGACCGCACTGGTGGATTAATGAATTTTAATGATTCTATCTGTTTTCTTACTGACTCTAGAAGATTGCCAAGCAGTACTTCATCAAAAAATTTAGTAAAGTAGGAACAGTAAGGATGTTTTTTGTTTTCACGGTATTCAATCATTAATTTCAAACATTTGATTAAAGTTATACGTTCTATATAATAAAAATTCCATATGTGCTCTATTAACACTTTCATAGAAGTTATGTCTGTCAGCTGTGCTGCAAATGTTTCTGTATTTCTAAACTCATAGCGCATATAGTTGAGAACTAAATCATATGATATTGTTGCATCCAAGTTCTGAAAATAAAGTGTTGATTAATGATATTTTTTAATTTTGTAAGAAATTATAGATTAAAAAAAAAAAATAATTTAAATGTTAAAAGAACATTTTGTTAAACTTACCAATAGAGGTGCTAATTTGCTAATTAAATCATACATCTTGGGTAGCGGCTCACTTTTTTGTACAGCCCGTAGAGATTCTTCAGTGAATGGTTTAAAATAAGACAAGCCATCTTTCAATAATTCAGTTGCATTTTTTATTTCACTTTCAACAAGCTCCTTATCACAGCGACAAGTAGTACCAGATATCACAGACCATAAACCCTTGCAATAGCTATAAAAATTTTAAAAAATTTATCATAATAATCTTTGCAATCTGGCATTTTTTATGAAAACAACATTTAAATTAAAAAATCAATTTTTGTTGCATTTATGTTGAAATATTTCTTTAAAATAAAATGTAATTCAACAATTCAACAATAAACAAAAAATAAGAAAAAAATAACGAGCGCAATTTAACAATATATATTTAATCAACAAAATCAACTCGTATAATTCAAAGAAGTAAAAGAGCCATGAAAAATCGACAAGTTCAATAATACAACAAACTTACGGTAAATTTTCCTTGCGTGCCTCGGACATCTTGAGAAGTCGTTTTAATACTCACAAATCGATTAAATTCTTTTTGGCACACTTAGTAAAAAAATCAGCAAACATTCTGCATCCCGGCAACGATATTACGGCCCTTTAACCGCGCGCCACAAACATAACCTCTCATTATCAACTTTGTTTTCTCTCTCTCTCTCTCTCTCTCTCTCTTTCTCTCCAGCAAGTGCACATAAACTGACCAGGATTGGTCGATTTACTGTCTCTGCAACCAATCCAAAATAAGTTACAAAGGAACAGTTTTTGATCGAAAACCAAAAAGAAGAACCGGCATGATCATTAAAAAAGAAGTTATTTAATTTTAGGTTTGCATTTATTATTGTCCTTCTTAATTTAAAACAAAAATAAACATTGAAAAAATCAATATTTTAAATCTCAATACTTTTACAGAGACCTAATTTTATATTTATTTTGCTCTTTTATCAAAAATTAAAAAATTACAATTTCAAAATTTTTTCAATAACGCTCAATAACCGCCAATAGCGCTAGTTGCGTAGAATTCAACCCGTGTGAAAACAAAGCTGATGACGCACTATATTGATATAACGTAATAAGCATCAAAATCAGCATATAATATTCAGCAGCAATACTGGTAAAATCCATCATCAACAGCAGAAGTGTATACAAACACTTTTATTGCGGAGTCATTAATTGTGCCCGCCAATTCGCAATTGCATGCGCAGTCGCGCGGTATAATTTGCAACATCACAGCATCTTTCATCTGATCATCATCACTAATATATAAAAGAAGAGGAAAGAAAATCTTAACCCCCTGCAGCCGACGCAGTATAGCAAACATCAAAGTCCTCCCTCCGCCTCCACCTCCTCTTACGCAGCTCACTCGTTTACCTAGTATATCGGAGCAATTTCAGTGACGCGGTGTAGGTGTAGGTGAGAGAAAAGAGAGAGAGAGAGAAGAGAACCCCACGCTTACGACGAGGTTGTCGTGTGTGAGCAACAGCAGCGGCACCGGAGAAACACGAGAGAACGTGTTGCAGGTGTAACAGCAATAACGCGTGCTGTAAAGAACGACAACGACGACGACGACGACAGATGCTCGAGCATTCACAGATGATCATCAACGCGAGTCAGCCTAAGTTCTGACCTGCGCTAGTTTATTGCGCCCTGCCTGGAGACCGAGCCTCCGCCTCGAACCGTGGTCATGGCGGACTTCGAGCTCGGCGACCTCATCGGCGATCAGATCGAGAAGGTCCTCCAGTTCCAGGTGAGACAATGTCATCTAGGTCTTTTATTGTAGATTCTTTGATTACATTAACCAGATGTGCTCTTTGTTTTTTTTTCTTATTGCTAAAACTGTAATTTAAATCTTGATTGTATTTTATTGGGTTAGTTTGATCATACTTTATTTATGTTAAAATTTAGGATCTTACTGGAATAGAGGACCTGTCCATCTGCAGAGATGTTTTGCAGCGACATGACTGGAACTTAGAAGTTGCTGTGCAGGTATAAGTTTTTCTCAATTATTATATTGATTGTGATACTAAATTATGAATGTTATGACTTACTTTATAAAGTTTACTTTAATATGCTGATAATTGTTTTATAGGAGCAACTAAATCTATATGAAGGCAGGCCATCGATGTATGCTCAAGATGCAAGAGTTAGGCCTCCACCAGTCGTTGATGAAACTAGTACAAGAATTTATTTCAGTCCTGCAGGCAGCTCAGGCGGTGGTGGATTTTTTTCATATATTCTGTCTTTTTGTTACAATGTTATGACCAGTATTTTACAACTTATTTTTGCGATATTCAGGAGAAATGTTAGACCAGGTAAAATTTAAATCTTTCATTTTTTAATCTTTAATACTTTATACATGACTTTAAAAAATTTTTAATGTGAATCTATGATTTTTTCAGTTTCTGTGGACCCTGTACAAGATGTTGTGAATTTTATAAGATCATATGAAGAGCAATATGGTACAAACCATCCAGTTTTTTATCAAGGCTCTTACAGTCAAGCTCTTTCAGATGCCAAGCAAGAATTAAGATTTCTTCTGGTATATCTTCATAAAGATGACTCACAAGAGGCTGATCAATGGTGCAGGTAAGACAAAATTTTAGATATCAATAATCAGTAATAATAATTTATTTATCAAGATGTTTTAATGTAAAAAAAATGATAAACGCGACATTATCATGTTTGTATTTTTGATAAGGATATTATTTTATATTGGACAAATTTATTCAGTAAAATTTATTATAGTTCCATGATTATAATAATTTTTTTTAAAAAACTAAAACATTAATCAAGTAATTTGAATTGTTTATTTAAAAAATAATTAATTTATATAATTTTTTTTATTTAAACAGAAACACTTTAGGAAACCCTGACATAGTTCGATTTGTAAATATTCGCACGTTATTTTGGGCGTGTAATATAAAATCAGGTGAAGGTTACAAGGTTGCAGAAGCTCTGAGAGCGGGTACTTACCCATTTTTGGCTTTGATTGTACTCAAAGATAACAGAATGACGATAGTCGGAAGGTAAATTTATTTCTTAAATCCAGTACATATTAATACATATTTCAGAATATAATAATGAAACAATGTCTTAATCACAGAATGGAAGGCATACCGTCACCAACTGAGCTTATGAGCCGATTGCAGGCGATAATTGACAACAACGAAATCAATTTGATCCAGGCTCGCCAAGATCGAGCCGAACGTAGTCTGACTCAATCGCTGAGGCAGCAGCAGGACCTTGCTTACGAGGAGTCCCTGCGCGCGGATCAAGAAAAAGACCGGCGGCGCGAGGAAGAGCGCCAAGCTCGTGAAGCTGAAAAAGCCCGAGAGCAGGAGCAGCTTGATGCCTTGGAGGCAGAAGTTCAGCGCATCAAGCTCGAGAAAGAGCTGACGATAAATAAGGTGCCACGCGAACCAGAGCCTAGTGACCCCAACGCCTGCCATTTGCAAATCAAGCTGGGCGAGCGCACCGTCAAGCGCCGCTTTTTGCTTACTCACACAATCGAGGTGAGTCTGATCATTGCTTTATTTCTCATCAATGCAATAAATAGAATATTTTAATCAGTTTGATTATTTATAATTGCAGGACGTCTATCATTGGATATTCAGTCAGCCTGATTCACCAGCAAACTTTGAAATAACAACAAGCTACCCTAGAAGGATTTTGTATCCCAGCTTTGACGTTATGACTCTATTGAGAGCTGGATTAACAACCAGAGAAGTTCTTCACGTCAACGATTTAGATGATTAAATTGATTTCAATTAAGAAAGCACCACGTACCATTCCGCGAAGGGACGATACCCATTAAAAAAAAAAAAGACATTTTTAATAAAAAAAAAAGAAAAAGTTTAAATATAATATATATATTTGATACATTCTCGTATGTTGCGTAGATCATAAAGAAACGCTTATTCGGTTTATCGTTAATAAGCCTTTTGTTTTCCGATCGTTTATAACTTCAATTTTCCATTACGCCAATCAATGTGTTCGACGGTGGTTCTGCATTTTTCTTTATTTGGAACGTTAGATAATCGTATGAATTTTCATAATGAATTGCAAAGCAGATGATTAACTTAAAAGAATGATATTGATGTTTCTTTTTTTCGCATGAGTTATACGAGACCAAGTTTTTTTTTTATTGTTGAAACAATGAAAGTTTTTATTTTTATTTTATTTTTTCTTTTGTTCTTTTTATTTGTAAAAGTTGCAGTAAAACTAAACAAACAAAAAAATAACTGATGCATATATCATTGTCAGTTTATTTTAAATATGACTAATCAATGCACTGTATTTTTCTATGATTTACTGCACATCAGCGATGTACAATTTCTCGAGAGGAGACCATAGCGAGCGTGATATGTGAATCCTGTGGTACTTCTAGTCTTGTCATAATTTTTTCAAGTGGTTTAATTAATTATAGAAAAAAAAAATAAGAATTTATGCTTAATTAAAAGATTTATGATTTTCCTCTTGCAGCCAAGAAGGAGACTGAATACAAATTTTAATTATATATGTATAAAAATATTTGAGTAACTATACTATAAATCATTGGAATATTTGTAAAGTTTAATCAAGTACAACGGTACCACAAGCTGTGGAATAAAATTTATCCTTTGATTATAAAATTATAGTTTCTTATATTCTTAAAATCTACATTTTTACCTTGTTTCATTTATTTTTTTTTTTTTTTTGCATTTTACTAACACACAAATACACACACACACACACATATGTATGTATTGATAAACTTGAAAATGGCATCGATGCTCGATTGTCGATGAAAATCGTCACACTTACGTGTAAGATATTAAGAGGTGCAACACGCTTTAATTTAAAGGATAGAAATGACTTTTTATCTTTTGGTTTTTGTGGTTGCACTTACCTCATTTTTTGGAATTGTTCACTCGCAAACTGCGTAAGTTCGTAATATCAAAAATTTAAAACTTTGTTTACTTTTATTATCATATCACAAGAATAAAAATAAGTTTCAAAGAAAAAAAACTAATATTTTCTAATTTTGACAAAAAAAAAAAAAAAAATACAGGCGTGAAAAACTGCACTTACAGGCCATACACGATTGGTCTGTTGAAACATTACACGAACAAATAAAAAACTTGGAAGCTTTACTCGCACAATACAACAGCAGTAACCGTAATCGACAAAATTCAAATAACGAAGTAAACGAGGTTCGGAGTCGATCAAGAAAAACTATCAAATCACGATCTACCGGCTCGATTGAAGAGATCGAGGGAAGTCGTCAACGTCATCAACAGCGAAATTATCCAAGTAACAACAAAAATAATAATAATTACAAAATCTTCATCAATTTGTTATCAATAAATAATAAAAAAAAAAAAAAAATGAAAAATTAGCGTCTGAGAAAACCGTACGGCAAACCGAGGAGGTAGAAGAAGAAGAGGAAAGCAGTAGACCAGCAGTACACCGTTTCGTCGATGAAGAAGAAGAATTACAAGAACGCGACAAAGTCCTGGCAGCTATAAACGCCTCGTTACGCCGATTATCAAAAGCTGCGGTATCGGGAAGATTAAACGGTGCTCAGCTTTACGATATCCTCCTCCAGGAGACCAGACTACACGAACGTGCAGCTGCTGCGGTAAGAGCAGCTAATAATATTGCTGCTGGTGCTACTACTGCTGGTAGTTCAAATTATCATCATCAGAACGAGAGTAATAATAATAATAATAACAACGAAAGAGATAGAGATAGAGGAGGTCCTAGGATGTATTTTGGTGAATCACCGTTGGAATATGTGCCGCATCATTCAAATTGAAAGCTAAGCTTTATAATCAATAAGATTTTTGATTCTGTTTTTTTTTTTTGCATGATGATGGGATTATGATGACGATGTTCTTTTTATGAATTTTTAGAAAAATTATTATTACATATCATTAAAATTTTTTATTGGTAAAGCATAAATTTTAATAGTTTATGTGTTTATTTGTTATTCTCTGTTTATTTCAATTTGATTGGATTTTTGTTTTGGTCTAGGGAAAATAATATATTATGCAAATATTTAAATTGGATAGGAGACTTGGCTTGAAATAATATAAATAGAATTCTTGAATTAAAATTGTAATTTAAATTTAAAAAAGTGCTTTCATTTAGATTGCAAGCTTTTTTAATCCCAAGATTCGTGTTTAATTAAATTAAGCTTTTATACTTTTAGAATATCTTGATAAAATTGAACATCTTAAAAATAGTCCTTGCTCCAAGAAACTCCTGAATAAACAAACACCTTATAGGGGAAGATGGGGTATTTTGAGAAAAGTGGTTTTGTTTTGGCTGTAACTTTTTGGTTTTTTAATATTTTTATATCGGACAAAAAAAGCTTTAATC
>JAPYZE010001045.1:0-26744 GCA_030522805.1 Leptomastidea abnormis
AGAGAAAAAAAGCCGTTAGGATATAAAGGCATATACATAGGAATAAGGGGTAGAGCCGGTACGGCATAAGCAGCAACATAACATGCACACGTGTAAGACACGTGCGTATTAATAGTATATGCAGCAGGAGGTGGAGAAGGAGGAGGAGGAGAAGTGCAATAGTAGTGAGTCCGAATGCGGAATAGAAAGCCCGGGGATTTATTTAAATGGAATTGACGATGGCAAGCACAATAAACATTTTGTATGTGTGTATTTGTCTACCTACGTTTCGACTCGACTGTCGCCCGCAAACCGCAATATGTCGATCACCGTCCACCGTCATCTCTCCCTCTCTCTTTTTCTTTCTTCAAACAAATAAGAAGAACAAGCGAGGAAGAGAAAGAAAAAAAAATTTTTTGTATTTGTCCCTTGGAAGTGAGAAACAGGGCTGTTTACGGTGGACCATACCACATCCCTCGTTTTTGCTACATATATATTTTCTCTTTTCAAATCCCGCGTATGTGCTTTACTGCAGAAATAGCAGCAGCAGCAACAGCAGAAGCCATTACGTAAATTATTATATACGTCTCTCTCGTACACACCAAACGTATATACTTATACTATACTTGAAAACCCAAAAATAAACTCTACCTTTAAACTTACTCTCGAGCATGCGCGCGTAATCCTATACCGCGAAAACGAAAAATTTCAATTTCCGTAGCGGCTTTCGCTTTCCTTCTCTCTATGTATATATAAGCTCTGTATAGGAAACATATCCGAGAACAAGCTTCTATATTCCAAGCGCACAGTATAAGACACCGGAGATGCGCACCGAACTAATTAAGAACGCTTATTTAAATCTCTATACCGAGAGAGCAGTTCTGTCGAGAGAAAGAGAGAGAGCTCTGAGTCTGCAGCCGTAACTCGTTACCCTAATTACTGCGTACAGAATGCCTTGCAAGCCGCAATATCAGCTTATGCAAACTCTCGTCCTGCTGCAGTACCCTTTACCGAGATGCGTAGAACCAGAATAATAATTGCCAAGGGAAATGAGGGAAAAGAAGTACAGTTGAATCGTTCAAATCGAAGCTGGTTCGAGTAACAGCAACGAATTCCGTGAATCTCTATGGGATGCATGTATACGACATATAGCTTTCCTGACATCCGCAAGCTCTCTTGCAAGCGCGCGCGACCGACCGACCGACCGGAAAGCTCGGCTCGAAAAGGTATATATACTTAAGCGCGCGAGTCGTAATTTACAGCTGGCCAGCTTCCAGAACATCACCTATATCTCGGCCTCTGAACGCGAGTCGTATACTTTACTTCGTCGTTTTCTCTTCTCTCTCTTCTTCGGATAAAGCTCGGAGTTCGAAATGCGGACAAAAATAACGCTGCGATTGGCAAATACCTTGTATTTTATACGGTTTTAAAAATAATATAATTTATTTCGTTGCTTGAACAATGGATATGGACTAGATATTTTCTTTTTTTTTATTTTGTATAGGTATAGGTATATACGTTTCGACTAAGAAAAATTTTTTGGCTGTCTGATTTTGTCAATATTTTCATATTTTTACCAATGTTTTACATTCTTCTTCTTCTTCTTCTTTATTTTGAACTTTGAAAATTCTAAGAGATGAATACTGAAAATTGTAATGAAGAAATTTATTAAAAGCCCAATAATTTTATAATTATTAATTTTTAAAACTTGGATTGTTTGCTCTGAAAATAGATGTAATAAAATGAAAATAAAAAATAAAATCCTTCCAGATAATGACCTGAACGAGAATGCAACGGTACGTAGTGGGGACAAGCTGAGCCTGATATGCTCGACGGAATCGTCAAACGCGAGCGTAAGCTGGTACAAGGACCGCGCACCCTTGCGTCCGATCGGCACGCGGATCCGGGCCCTGCGGCAGCGGCTAAGATTCCGCACCGCGATCGCCGAGGACGCGGGCTTGTACGCCTGCTACGTCGAGCAGGTAGGCTGGCGCCGACTGAACCTCGCGGTGGAATCCGAGCTGGCGGTCGACGAGGCCGAGCCGGACGAACTCGGCCGGATCCTTGGAGCTACCCGCTCCGAGGATGAGACCAATGAGCTGGAGTTCGCCGAGACGAGAGGTATGATATGTATACCTATACACTTTACATTACGTAAAGTTCCTGTGTCAAGAGGAGGGTGATATTATGTGCTAATTCAATTTTAATCATCAGAGCTGCCAGAGACGCGCTCGCTTCACCTGGACAACCCAGAGCCTCCGCGAGTTCTACCCGAGAACTCAAGTGAGCTCCTCGGACCGATGGAAGCACCTCACTTCAAGGACAACCTGCCCCCCTATGAAATGAAGCCCGCGGGCAATGCCCTGAAGCTGAAGTGCCAGGGCCTCGGCACACCTCAGCCCAACATCACCTGGCTGAAGAACGGCGAGGAGCCACGGCGTCTGCTTGGCGATCGTGGCATCGACATCAAGAAGTGGAGCCTCAGGATCGACGAGACCATAATCGCGGATGCCGGCAATTACACCTGCATACTTTGCAATATACTCGGCTGCATTAATCACACCTTCAAAGTCGACATTGTCGGTGAGTTTTTTTACATATACCTATACGTTTGCTTAATTCAAACATACGTAAATATTGTCAGATAAAAGAAAAAAAAAGAAGCGTAAAATATTAATTTGTTCTTGACGATCAGCTCTTACAAAATGTCAAAGAGAATAAAATTTACAAATATATAATTTGCAAACATAGAAGGCTTACAGAACGACGACCAGAGCTTTTTCAAAAATTTAACGATTATGGTTAATCGCACTGCCACTTTCAAGTGTCCCATCGTATTGGATATCTGTTACGAGACTTCCATTAAATGGCTTAAAATTAGTTCTTATTTCGACGATGAGACTTTATTGAAAGGCACAGAGATTCAGGTAGTGCCATCAACTGCAGAATTATATAAAATTTTAATCTTGACTAAAAAAAATTTTTCTGGTGACGTTTAAAATTCTTACAATGTCAACTATCTTTTTTATGTTCATTTATACTCATAAATCTCAGTGATATACATTTACGTGCTTGATGATGGGACTTGGAAAAGAGTACCTTGGTGTTGGATTAACTGCGTTGAAAGCTCAAATTATTTTTCCTTTTCACGAATTTCCATACATGCGTATATGGGTGGACGCATATTTTTACAGATTTTCTATGCTTTGTATTAATAAAAACCAATTTTTACGCTACCTATATTAAATTATAAATGTTACCACGTCTTCAAATATATTTTTACTCTTCTTTTTTAAATGACTTAAAATAAAGCCTTGCATTTTTTTATGCCTTGTAACTGGTAAAAAAAAAATTTCCATTTCAACGAAATTTTTATTTTATTTACGATTTTACTTTTTTTCCAAATTAAATTCATGCACTAATAATTAAAAAGAATTAATAAATGGCCAATAAGAAATAAAAAGTAACTAAAAAGTAACTAAAAAAAAAAAAACATGGTGTTGGGTCTATTTAGAAAGCGTGCAAGCACGGCCAATCTTAACAGAGGGGCCGAGGAATATGACTGTTCTGGCTGGGAGTAATGCAAATTTCACCTGCTTGGTTCTATCCGACACGCATAGGCATCTCGAGTGGTATCACGGCTATCATGACTCGTTCGATACGGTCAACAAGTCCGAGGATAGCTTGAGGGTCGAGGTTAAGGTGGGGATAAGTCATGCTTTTTTCTCAACTACTATACTCCTATATATACTTGCATGAAAACTATTATGCTATAGTATACCTTTTCAACATTATTTTGTTTCTCTTTTTTTATATCATTTAACACTCAATTTGCGCTTTATTAATTCATTGTTTTATCATAAAAAAAAACTAATAAATGTTTAAAATATAAATAACACATTGTGCCGTATAACACCTATACAATCTTTGTTTATATAAGTGTGTTTCATCTATAGGTATATAATTGTAAAATTTAATATAAAAGTTAATATAGGTATAGTCAAATAAAAATGAATTTATTAATTCTTCTTGACAGCCGGTGAACGGCGAGCTGAATCCTGAAGTATTGGAAATTCACAACGTGACGGAGAAAGACGAAGGCTGGTACACGTGCATAGCTCAAAACATATTGGGTGTTGCATTCAGCAGAGCATACCTTCGCGTCGTCGAATGTAAGCTTGAACTTAATTATAATAATCAGATATTATTTTTATGTATAAGAATGTATGAGAAAGTAAATAACGATGTACGCGTACCTTTGCTATTGGGTTATAGCGCTGGAAGAACCGGGGGTACCAGTGATGGCGCGCCCGCATCCCCTGCTGCTCGGCTTCTACCCCCTGATCTTGTTGGTCTTCTGCTCGTTGGGTTTCCTGATGTTCCTCTACGTCTACTACAAGACAAAGCGCGAGAAGACGAAGAAACTCGTGGCGATAGAAGCAGCCCGCACCGCCGTGGTCACACAGTGGACGAAGAAGGTGATCGTGGAAAAGCAGAGCCTGGTCAACGCCCAGAACGCGCTTCCCGACTCGCTCCTCCTGCCGGTCGTCAAAATAGAACGACAAAAATCGACCTTCGCAGCTGAGAACAGCGCGCTGGGAAACAACTCCGCGGCTGGCAGCATTTCCGAGTACGAGCTGCCCCTCGACAGCGCCTGGGAGCTGCCCCGCGAGCAGCTCGTCCTTGGCAGCACCCTGGGCGAGGGAGCCTTTGGTAAGGTCGTCAAGGCCACGACCAAGTCCGGCCGCCTTGGTGTTGCCACTATTGTTGCGGTCAAGATGCTCAAAGGTAAGTGTGTCATCATTACATATATATGTAATATCAGTATATCAATTTTAAAAAATGCAACAAAAAAGAGAGAAAGCGTAACTCTCAACTGGATGATTTCCTATATTATAATTATTCCAGAGGGCCACACCGACACGGAAATGATGGATCTCGTCTCGGAGATGGAGATGATGAAGATAATCGGCAAACACATGAACATCATCAACTTGCTGGGCGCGTGCACTCAGGGCGGGCCACTCTACGTCGTGGTGGAATTCGCGCCCCACGGCAACCTGCGCAACTTCCTGCGCGAACATCGGCCCACCAGCAGCGGCTTCGAGAGCAGCCCGATCGCGAACAACGAGGAGCTGGACAAGGAGCACAAGGTTTTGACCCAGAAGGATCTCGTCTCCTTTGCCTACCAGGTTGCCAGGGGCATGGAGTATCTCTCCAGTCGCAGGTGCATCCATCGGGATCTCGCTGCTCGCAACGTCCTCGTCAGCGACGACTACGTTCTGAAAATCGCCGACTTTGGTCTCGCCCGAGACGTCCACTGCCACGATTATTACAGGAAAACCACCGATGGCAGGCTACCGGTCAAGTGGATGGCTCCCGAGTGCCTCTTCGAACGCGTCTACTCCACCCAGTCTGACGTGTGCGTATATATTTTTAAGAAATTATTTATTTTTGCTACTGCTACTCTGCTCCTATTTACGGCTGTTTTATTGAGAAAAAGGGGTTTTTTCTTTTATTTATCATTTTTTTTTTTACTTTACAGCTGGTCGTTTGGAATACTCTTGTGGGAGATCATGACCCTTGGAGGTACACCGTACCCATCCGTACCCTCGGTCGAAAAACTCTTCCAGCTCATCAAAAACGGATTCAGGATGGAAAAACCCCAAAGCTGCTCTTTGAACATGTGAGTGTTGATATACAACAATTATGTGACAACTGTTCAGATTTCTTAATTGGAATTGACAAAATATATTTATTTATTATAATTTTTATATAATATTTAATATTTTGTCTTAGATACATGTTAATGAGGGCCTGCTGGACTTATAGACCCGAAGGAAGACCAATCTTTTCCGACTTGGTCAAAGAACTTGACAAGATACTTACGATAACTGCTAACGAGGTGAATATTCTTTGAAAAAATTTGACTTATTGTAAATCGATGAATTCTCATTTTTTAAATGTTATTTCAGGAATATTTGGACCTCGGCCTTCCACAACTTGATACCCCACCATCAAGTCAAGAATCAAGCGATGCAGAAGATGATGATGTCGATAATCAATTTCCTCTCTTTCGACAAAATTTGCTGTGAAAGGAAGCAAAAAGAGAAATATAATTATGTAAACAATGGACACAGTTTTACTAGATGCAGCCGCAAGAAAAGCCGGGATCGATACTTTTCATCTGATTTTGCGTTAAGATGCTAATGACTGAAGACAATAAGTTAGCTTACGTTCACGTAAGCAGTATTTAATAATAACTTTTTCTTACTGCAAAGCTAAAAAACGTTACAATATTGTTGTTGTTATTATTCATTGGACTAATCAACGTTCAATGTAATGATTAAGTTAAAAGCGATGGTGTTGTGAAAAATCAAAGTACTCAAAAATAATTAAAAACTTTTAAAGTAATGTGCTAAAATTTTTTGCGAAAAAATTTTAGCTGCTCTTGACATTTATCTGTAAATTTTTTTAAAAATTGAATTAAGAAATGACAATTGATGGACATATCCTAAAGTGGGAATAAGTTATATAAATACTTGCCACGAACACAGAATGATTATTTGAATTTGTCTATTTAAAATTGTATATTTGTATAAAGCATTTTTGCTAATTTAAATCGTCTTCCCTTTTTATAGAAAAATAATGTATATTTATATTTTATTGATTTATTAAATTTTCTTTAATTGATAATTAAAAATAACGAATTCACTTGTAATATAATAATTCTGTGGTTCGATAAAAGACGTTTCATTTATAATTATATGGTGTTTTTGACTAGTCAAATAAAAAAACACTAACAAAATGTGTATATAGGTAGGTTACTCTGAAAATTCTTAAATTAACTTTGAAAAATTGCTAAAAAATCATTCAAATTATTTTTACAAGATATTTTTTATAACGACTTTTATAATACTCAAAATAACGTTCATACAAATGTAAAAGTGCCTGAATAATTTGTTTAAAATATAATTGAGATAGTTGGAAATAAATGAATAATTTAGTTTTAGTAAATTGCTTTGTAGAGGATGCCTTTGAATATTTAATAAATTAATAGAGGAATTTTTAAGTAAATTTCTTACAAAACTATTAGAGGCTATACAACATGTGAATACTAATTATAATATCAGCTTTAAAAAATATATTCTATACAATAATTATTATAACGTACAAATGATTGTGTTAAGTATAAAATATTAATTAATTCATGAATGTATAAGTGCATCTTTTTTATGTCAGTAATATTAGTTTTAGATTATTTATTTATGTTGTATAAATATAGCGAAGTAGAAGTTTTCATCCCGATTTTTATAAAAAAAAATTTGTACAAAACTATTTTATGTACTGTTGAAATAAAACGTCTTATATAAATATTGTGACGATTTAAAAGTATAATTATTAAAGTTTGGAACTTTATCTCCTATTAAAAAATAATTTTATATAATATACGAAATCAATGTATAATTTTACAAAAAAAATATCAAAATGAATAATTTTTTAAACATTTAATTGACTCATTTAGTATTAATTAAAAAATGTAAATACGTACAAATTAGAAGTGCCTTATTTGTAGTTTGTAAATCAGCATTTAAATGATTTAATATATGTAATAAGTAATAATATAACAATGATGATTAAATTTGTTTCATTTCTTTATTATTCTTTTCAGTCCTAATTTTTCCGTCCCACGGTTCATGTTGTCGTGCTAAAAATCAAAAATGCAATTGAAATTTAATTCAAGATTATATACCTAGATACACAATAAAGTTGTGTTTTTAAATAGGCAAAAATTATTTTTACATAATATAAAACAGACCTCGCGATCTCAACTTTGACTACTTTACAAAATATAAAATGTCATTTTAAATAATAAAAAGAATAGTTTCAATTTTGCAAAAAATTAACTAGTTTTATGGATTTATCAATTATATTTATCTGCAATACAAAGTGTACAATTTCACTGTTTTCCATGAACAGAACATTGTTTTATATTTAAATTTTTTTTCCATAATCATTAAAGTAACAGTTGATTCATTTAACATTTAATAATATCTTGTAAAACAAGGGTACAAAAAATTTTTCTAAAAAACATTAACATTAATAGTTACTTCAGTATTTATAAAAGTATTCTCATTTGAAAAAGTATGATATTTTTCATCTATTTAATTGATCATTTACAATATTGCTCTAAAAAAATGTGATTTAAACCATTTAGTTGCACATGTTCAATTTATTTTTTACGTATGTATAAATCCAATTGTATTTTTTATATTTTAATAAAATCTTTATACAACTAGTTTGAGCTACACCGAAAAAGATTTCGGTAAATTTTATTTAAAATACTAGATTGTGTAAATAATTTCCCTAGTTTACGTTTTTTTCAGCATAAATTTTTTTAATTTTTGTAGGTGATGACTTATTCAGTTAATCAATCTTATAATTAATTATTGAGAAAAAAGGTTGAGAGAAGTTGCATGAAAAACTAGATTAATCGACTTTTAATTCATATTTATTTTCTAAACTCTATTTTTTAACAATTTTTTGTAAGAGTATTTTATGTCAGAGATTAAAATTTAACACAGGTTGATGTAATAATACAAAAATTAATTATAATTATGTGATTTACAAGTTTCAAATAACGTGATTTATGACAGTTCAAAATCGATTATTTTATTCACGAATAAATGTTTGTTTTAACAATTTAAAAATTAATATTTTGTTGGTATATATACAAAAGTAAAAGAAATAATAGTTTTGTAATCATCTAAGTATAAGGTGTCATAATGTATCACAGTTTAACAATAAGTTTAATTTGCTCAGCTAGATTAAAAACATTATTTCATAAATAATATAATACTCGATTAATAATTTACACAACTTCTCTTTTCATTTTTTAGATTTACAATATTTATACTGTAAAAAAATCATCTTGTTATTTAATTTAATATTAAACAAAATTTCAATTGTTCTTTTTATACAATATCGTTGGTATAACATTTAACAACACCTTTAGCTTGACTTAAATTACTTTATTTTAAATAAAAATGTTACTTTTTGAATACATGAAAAAAACCTATGGAAATGAATTGGTCTGATTATAATTCCCTTTTGCAATAATTTATTTTAATGTACAATTCTTTAAGGCAAGATACCAATGGTTTTCATATTTTGTGAATTCACTTTTTTTTATTTATTTACAAATTCACCATGAACAACTTGCCTTATACATATTTATGAATACTGTCGCTTATAATTTCAAATACTTTACATTTTATAAATGCATGAATTCTTTTTATCTTTCTCAAGTTAATAATTAAATTAAGTATGGGTTATCAGAATAACCACATAATATATTTACATATTGGAATGTAATAACAATTGAAAACTAAAATTTATTCACTTATGTATTTACATTACTTAAAAATTAAAAAAAGCGTTAAATAAGAAAAGGTTTATAATTTTTAATGAGTTTACTAAATGACTCGAATATTTAATTAAATCTAAAATTATATTAATTACTAAGGATTAACAAATAGTTGAAGTATAATAAAGATGGCAACAAACATACTCTTATATCTACTTTCCTGGCAAAAAAATTGATATCTTAAATACTTTTCAAATGGTTTAGTGAAAATAACATTAAATAGTATTACTTGCTATTGTTGTTTTCTAAATTTCAACAAGTTATTTGATAAACGTCGTTTATAACATTAGTTTACAAAAATAATTTTGAAATTTACATTATCTTATTTTTATTACTATAAGAATGATGAGAATCATTAATTTTTTACCAGGTTTAATCTTAAATTAATTAGGGATTGATTAAATAAGATAAAACAAACTATTTTTTATCAAATAAATGATTGATTTATCTTGAGATGCTAAGCTGCAAAGAATATTTCTTATAATTAAGAAGATGCAAAAGCAACTGATTTTTGTAACAATAAGTTTATAATACAAAATTTAATTAATTTTCATGATTTACCTAGATTACAATTACTGTTCAAGATGATTGTCCAATTTATTATTTGCCTCTCAAATACGCAATACCTCTTTTCTGGTATTTTTACTATATGTTCATTTCCAATATACCATTAACTATAAAACAAAAAAAAAAACCAAAGAGCACATTACCTCTGCATCTTCTTAATCAATCACAATAATCTCAAAAATAAAAAATCTCAGAGATCCACTTAGCGCACAATATAAGTCCATAATAACGTAGGATATCACGATGAGTATCAGGAGAAAATCAAAATTCTCCACTCAGCCCTGCATCTAACGAAATTTTCCAAAAATCTCGTTTCAACTTGGCTTGTCCTAGATAACCAGGAGAGGAATAAGCGAGTCGTAATAGTTGGCCTCGGATCATCTAAAGACAAACAGAATAATAGCAGCGAGGCCAAGATTCGAGAGTCCAAGAACACAGGTAGCTGCAGAATCGCAGTCGAGGCTATCTCGGTGATAGAACGTGGCAGGAGGTTGCTCGATTCCAAGTTTGCACGATTCGTTACGCTTCATGAATTCGTCCTGCAAAATTCATTGCCTTTTTTATTATATCTCGCGTAACTTGAATGCCAAAGTGCCATACATTTAAATGGAAAGAAGGTGAGCTTTTTAACCAATTTAAATAAACAAAATATCCAACATCAAAAGAAAAATAAAAAAGAAAAAAAAGAAAATGAACGAGCACACGATAGAGGTGTGGAGGGGGGGAGGGTGGTTGAAAAAGCCTCTCGCGCCAAGGGTGGCGACGACGGCTCGTAAAAGCCGATAAGGCCAGTTCGTTGCGGGAAGAGGTGGTGGTGGTGGTGGTGGTGTGTTAGGTCAGATTTTATTACCTGGCAGAGATCCCGGCAGGGCGGACAAATCAGGGCGCCCTTGTGTAGCCACTCGTTCTGCATTATCCTGATGGCGATCTCCTGGCCGGGGTGGTAACACGTGTACGTGTAATTCGTGACCTGCGGGTGTTGGTGGTGGTAACAGAATGAGAAAGAGAGAAACGCTTGGAGAGATAGAGAGAAGAATGGGTGTAGGTATCTATATACATATAGGATGGAAAGATATCACGGCTACGTATATACATGCACACCGGACGTGGATTTGTTTCCTAGGGGCGCGAGCAAGAGATAATGCGCGTATGTACATGTATGTATCCTATACACTAGCCTTGTAAACTTTCCAGCCGCAACGACGACGACGACGACGACAACGTCGTGTTAATGTGCGATTATGCTCTTCCCATTGTTACAACGGAGTCGCGTCTCGGTGCGATTCTCGGATTATGTTACTCCGACTCTCTGTATACATATCTACCTTACATGCTGAGAGAAGACCACCAGTATGTCTTTTCACCAAACTACCTACTCTACTATACTACATAGCCCTCCTCTATATCCTGCTGTTGGTCCTCAGCTCTGTATAATACGGTCTCGTTAAAATATAATTTAAAAATATATTCCCCGACTCCCCCACGTTATCCTACACTTTTTCAAACGTCATTATTCTTCAAAGCCAAGTCATTTTAAAAAATTTTCTCAACACGCTTGCTGCGTTACCGGGGCGCGAAAAAAAAGTCACTTTTATACTCTCTTTCTCTCTCTCTTGCATCTCCCATGAGAGTAGGTAGCTATATACAGTTCCAGCGTAAGCGAGAAAAAGTATTCCAGTAGTAGTAGTAGTAGTAGCATCGTGGTAACATGGTGCTCTACTCGCGTACACATACAGTTATATATAAAACTAAAAAAAAAGGATGAAAAAAACGAGGTACAATTCGTTGGCCCATTAAGCTCGTAACGCGCTCACGTATAAGAGAGAGAAAGTCCAAAACATATTTTTGCATGCTGTGTGCTTGCAAGCTCTTACAGCCAGCTGCTACCGTCGAGCCTCTCTCTCGACAACTACGCGAATACGTTAAAGAGGAGGTGGTGGAGGTTTGCTGGTTTCGCTAAGAGAAAAGGCTATAGGTAGGGGCATGTGTGATAATTGAGGTTGTTAGCGGAACACGTGGTGTGAGATATTAGTATTGTTGAGACTATACGACTAACCATAATGTGCAGCCGGCCAGCCTCGCATTTATATTGGTAGCAGCCTGATCCCCAGTGTTGCCATTGACGGACTTGCTTGCAGGTTCTCTCCTCCCACATTTGATTCGTATGGTCGAAGCAACGCGAGTTATCCCCGTATTTCTCCAAGGCGAAATTCTTCTGTGGATCTGTGGGGAACAGAGAATATTCGGGGATTGATTGGTTATTCCTGTATGTATGTCTTGTATGTGAAGATTATAACAGTCGTAGTAGTCTGACATAGTATATAGAGTAACTGAGAGAAGATATCGCTTTGCAATTCAATGACATTTCGTTCGTCTACATTCCCATTCGGAATCACTCGCCTTTAACATCCTATCCTATCCTATCCTATCCTTCTAGCTATACGAGATCTATGAATACTTACTCGAGTAGTTTCAAATATTCGAGAGCTACCTATATATGCTGGAATATTTATGCATAAAAGCTGCAAGGATAATAACCTTACCAATAACTTTTTATTTTTACCTCACAGTCGCTTATATTTATGTTAATTATAAAATTATTTTTTATAGTTAAAATGCGTTTCCGATTATAAACAAAATAAAAAAAAAGTTGTAAGCTCGATGGCAAGTTTAGTATAAAGAAAAAGTTGAAAAGGTAAATAACATCGTAATGTTAGTCACTCGGGAAAAACTTTAGTAATAGGAAAACATTTGAGACAACAAAAGATAGAGAGTAAGGGAGTGTCAGCTTTGAAAGGAGATATCTCTCTTGGATAAATTTAAAGTATAAGAGGGAGAGAGAGAGCAAAATGTAAAGACAAGAGATGTATTAAGCTTTAAAAGGTCGGCTCGCTTGGGTCACAAAGTGTCCTGGAAGACTCTGAAACTGAAGTGAGGCGCTCTTTAGCATAGCACCGGCACATACACCGGAGATGTCGTTACGTCAGAAGGAGTTTAAGGGCCTTTAAGAAAGTTCGGCCGGGCCCTTCGCACCGACAAAGTGCAAATGTAGCGCTCCGCACTGCAGCACTGGATGAGGAGGAGTAGGAGGGGAAGAAGAGCAGCGAGTAAAGCATCGACGCTCCTCGTAAATGTAATCGTAAAAAAGCTAGTCGAAGTGCCGCGAATAAAGAGAGGATATAGAGGATGGGGATAGAAAGCTATAAGTGCGCCAGCATGGACCTTAGTACTGCTGCTGCTGCTTCTGAATGCTACGACAGTTCCAAAGCCGATATGGGTTTTTTTTTCTCTTCCGGTTCGCTCTCTTTATTCTCTTATTTTATACAAGGCTACTTGAAGAAGCTTGCGGAGAACCAATGCGTACCTACTCTCTCCGGTAAATCCTTGGAAAGAAAATTTACTCCCTTTCTTTCTTTCTCTCTCGAAAGCACTTTCTGCTTTTCAAATTTATATTCTCTCCTCTACCCCACCACAAAACCGACCTTCCTCCCTCACTTTAATGAACTTTAGCATTCGAGCAAATTTTATTTAATACACCAAGCTCTCCTTCTCTCTACTACAGAGTTGTTTAATAAGTTTTGTTTTTAATGCAATGGCTCGCCTAGATAGGTATATACCTATAACTTGACTTTGTAAGCAAATTAAAATTAACTTTTCAACTCTTGTTTGTTCGATATTTTTTTCATTATTTTTTTTTTCATTTTATTTTCCATTGATGGCTTTTCAGAGTGGCAAAGTTCTAGAAATATGTTTATTACTTCAAAATTAATGAGAATACTATTTTTTTTAAATATTTGACATTATTAAAAAAAAAGATATAATTTTAGATTACTCACGGGGATTGTTGTCCTCATAGAGACAATGCGATCCACGCACTATCGTATTGTTAGCTCGCCAGGTAAATTCTTGATTGTAGGGACAGTAATCCGCGAGAGAAACTGAGCCTCCGTAATATTCCTCACGACCACGTGGTACATTAGGAATGTAATCGAAATTCTGTAAAATTCCAAAACATTTTCAATTTAATTTACCACAAAAATTTTTATTATAATAAATAAACCACCCACGTTGTTTTAATATAAAATATTTTATATTAAATTTGTTTTAAACATCGCTGTATGTTTATTTTATTTTATTTTAATTAAAAATAAATGAAATTGGATTTATTTTTTTAATTATCAATACATCAATTAATATTCAAAATTGTTTTAAAAACAAATCAATGTACAATTAATGTCATAATTGTAAATATGAAATTTATGTTACTTTGAAAATAATTTCGTAAATTTAACCAAAATTATTAAAATATTTTATAATTATTTTTCCACGAATAATTAATTCATTATATCGATAAAAAATGTAATAAATAAATAAATAAAAAACTAACTTGATACTGCTTGGGTAGAGGCTCTGGATATTCGACTAGGTTACAAAGTGCGACCGAACTTCGATCATCCGTACACTCTGTCTGCAATGGATCACGTTTGACCTTATTACAAAACGGATGAATGGATCTGCTCCTGAAAAGTATCATTTTACATGTCAAGAATTTTTCTTTTTTTTTTCTTTAAAGAATGTCGCCATAAAAATGTTTTTAAGTAACTAATGGACTTACGATTCCTCATCTTCACTGCAAGATTGCGTGAAATTTGATACAATTCGATACTTTTAAGATCATTCATTTTCTCTCAATAAAATAAAAATAAAAATAAAAGCTCCGAGAGACTCACGTGAATTTCGATGATTTCGAAACAATCCATTCCTTGCAGGATTTCATAGCAAAGTCGCAGCCGAGATTTCTACCCCAATCTAGCTGCTGTGCCATCGAGTAGTTGGCGCTGTACCAGCCCGTGTCCTCCATCAGAGCCAACGTAATCCTCGAGTACACGGGATTCTGCGTGTGCGTACCCGTCATCGCCTCGTTCTGCAAAATCGTGTGTCCAATCAATTACCTGGACCCATACAACTACTCCCCCCCCCCTCCCCCTTACTCTCATCTCTCCACTATGTGGATGTGTACAAGATCGGATAGCAAACTATGTTTTCACTCTGGCTTACACAGCACATCCAAGTAATGTAAGGTTTTTCTTTTTTTTTTTTTATATATTTTTCTTTGGATTGTTATATTAATGGTTTTTTTCTTTTAAATTACAAGAAATATTATATTTTATTTTGTCGTAATTAAATTGTAACGATACTTGATAAAAGCCATAAAACATTTTTTTATTCACATTTTTAAAATATAATATTACACGAGTTTTATCAAGCTTTAATAGTACTTCAGTTACTTGAGAATTTATTCTGATATTAAAAGAATTTAAAAGGCTTCTAAAAAAATATTGCGTATATTTTTCGTTGATTCCATTTCATTTTTTTTTTTAACTTCGATACTTTGAATAACACAAAATTTCGCGTAACTGTACAAACTATGTAGTAAATTATGTTGCTGGTGTAATATTACAGAAATAAACTTTGGGTGCTTGCGTGAAACACATAAAGGTGAAAACATAAAATAATTTAAATTTCACATCTCTCTAGGGAAATTTGACAAAAACACGTGTAAGCTTGATTAAATGGCTGAAAATATATATGTGTGTATGTGTTCGCGCGCGTGTGGGTGGGTGGGTGGATATATATCCATGAATTTGGCATTGCAGAGCTTATTAGACTCATTTAAATGAACTCAACGTAGGTGAATACGAAAACGTACAAAGTCACATCACGTACTGATGTTTGATTAAATTTTATTTGTCAACAGTTTGATTAAATTTAATTATTTTTTTTTTTTGTTAATTCAATTCACAATCAAAATAATTAACATAAAATTTCTTAAAATTCTACCAACCTCGAAAACACGTTTTTCCCAATGCGTAAGCGCAGTACCATCCTCGCCTTGATCTTCAAGTTCTGCTCCCTCAAGGTCACGACAACCAAAATGTGCCTTAACTTCAGCCCTCACGCGTGGCGTTACAATCATTTGCATGGATCTTCTGACACTACCACCATGTACCTGCCAACTATGTCTTATCACGGTACGTATGGTATTCTCGCTCCACTGATGCGTCTGTAGCCTGTAGAATTTTTATTTTTCAAAAAAATAAATAAAATTTCTTGTTTCTCTCTTCTCACGTAAATAAATAAAATTTGATATTGACGTTACATATACGCGCAAATATATATACCTATAAGCGCGTGATCTTACATGTAAAGCCGTTTGAAATACGAGGGTAGGTTATTGCTTTGCTCTGAAAGCAATCTGGTTGTAGGAGAAGAAGAAAAATAAGGAAAGCAACAACGTTATAACATGAGATGTGTAGTTGTAAAGGAAGGAAAAATCACATAGGACAAAAAATGTATTGCTGCACAGGAGGTGCAAAACCAGCAGTAGCAGTAGCAACATCTCTATACTCTTGACTAGCAGGTAGTTTTCAAGTGGAAACGAGTGACTTTACTTTTTCAGCGAAAATTCGAGCGTCTTTTCGCTATACATTTATAAGCGGGTGGAGGATAGAGTTTGGTAAAACGTCGACGTGACGCGCATCTTCAATCATTGCGGGTTATGTGGGGTACCGAGTAAAATGTTGCGACAGCTATATTCTGAATGGGAGAACGCTTTTTTCCTCTCACGACAGTCGCATCACGAGATTTTCAAGTAGTATATCAATTGATTTTCAAGACGTTTATAGATAAACATTTACGTGTCAATGGCTCCAGCAGTTGTCAATAAAATAAATTTAATATGTGTGGCTAGAAGATTTGAGGTATGAAAATTCATACGCGAAATTTCGTTTGATGTGTAAAAAAAAAAAATAGGAAAAGAAGTGGGGTGCGATTTGCTGTGGCAAAGAGTAAAAGCAGATTTAGAATTTAACACTTTGAAAGTAGGTTTGCGTTAGACAAGCAGGCTACTCCTGCTGCTGCTACTGTGAGAATAAAAAAAAAGGAAGAATGAGAAAAAAATGAAGCGACTATGAAGATGAAGGTAAGAGCAAATAAAGAGATAGCAAGTGAGAGAGAAAAAGGGGGTAGTGATAGTAGAGCAAAGCGTAGGAACTCAACCCCTCTCCCCCCGACTGGTCCAGGAGCCGTATTTGCTTTTGAAATTGGAAAATTCCTCGGCGGGCTAGACGTGATAAACCCGGTGTGTCTGCGAACCGTCTTCCATCGGTTGGTCGAGGGGAGAAAGAGAGCAAGATTCATGGCGGCTCTCGTGGTGTGGCGCGTAATTTTGATTCGCGCGTCCGGAAATCTACAGGAGAAGGGGTAGTGAAAAAGAAAAAAAGAAGGCAAGAATTTCAGTGAGCGCTGTCGGTTCGAGGCATCCAGACGTTATTTTTCACTGCTGATGGAATATTTAAACTGCTGCTGCTACTGCTACCCTCTATGCTTTTGCTTCCATTTCGCTTTTTCTTTACTGGGAAAATTTGCACCTGGACTATCGTGTGGATGATATAGGATTGAAAATCGTTTTTATTTTCGAAGGAAAATGATACTTTGAAAAATCAGAAATTCATCGTAGGAAATTATGCAGGGCTTAATTTTAATTAACGTATAAAGTTAAAATGAATTTTTTATCGTTTTTAAAGATAAATCCTCTATCCGAATATCAAAATTAATTTTCAGGAAGAAATGAAAACTGACGAAATCCAGATTAGCAAAAAGTTAATGAAAATGAAAATAGAACGAGATAGTAATAATAATAATAATGATAATATAAGGGGACTTACGTTTTGTTGAGGATAGGCTTGCCAGTCTCGGTCCTTTTAGTCCTTGGTTCACCTTGGTCATTCCTGTAAAAGGCATAGAGGCTTACCGAGAAGCCCAACGCATGCAAAATCTCGTGCTTCACTGTGCTCAACAATGTCTCCAGTTCCTGGGGCTTCGTGCTTATACTTTCCGGGCACAAGTTCGCATGACCGGCTATAGGTCTATGACAAAATTAAACAAAAAATTTACGATTAGGTATATTTCTGTGATATTATACTCTTATATTTTTTAAGTAATTTTTATTTTCCAAATTAATATTACTTGAAAATCTTTTATTTTTTCATCGTTCCAGCTCAAAGAATCGTTTTAATCTTTCACGTGCAAACCGGTTAAAATTAAATTTCGATTATGAAATTCAATTTTAATATTATAATGTTCTATTAAAATTTTTTCAAATAAAAAAAAAAGGTAATAATAAGTTTTTTTTACAGCTTTATACTTTAAATTTATACAGTGTAACAATTTTGTAAGGATTCCTAATATAATAGAATTTTAAATCAAAAAAAGCTTGGTATATAACTGACGAGCTCTTTAATAATACATTTAATATATGAGTAGTATTATACGCTAGGAAAAGATGAAGTTGGCTCAGTTTCCTTGAGACATCAAAGGGTTTTCTATAAAGATCTTGCTAAATTTCAATTTCATCTTTCAAAGTAATTCCTTTTATTATATTCCAATTAAAATTTTTTTCATCCCAAGAATAGAAAAACGATTTTATACATTTTATGGTCATTTTACCATTTTTTCATTAAATATTCAAAAAAAGTATAAGTTATTAAAAAGCAATTAATTATAGACTAAAATAATTAATTATAAAAACAAATTTGAAGTATAAACGTACCGATCGAGAGCAGCTTCTTGTTGGCAATGAGCAGCATAGGCAACAGTAAGACCTTTTTTGCAACGTTCGGTTGACATTGCGGATACATAAAAAACAAAATCTGCACCATCGATACCAATTCCCGGTATGCTACCTGGTTCCACTCGGCAGTGCTGACCAGCTTCGTTACATACTCGACATGCCTGCATTTTCGTATCACATTTATTGTAATTTTAATATTTTTAAAAATTTATCACTTTTTTTTTAAAACTCACGTCAAGATGCTCTTCCGGCACAACGACTTCACCACACATTGTCTCAGCTTTACAATTATCGATGCAATGAGTTAAATTATCCTTGACAAACACTTGGGTACTGTTGCATTTTCTGAAACAAAAAAATAAGATTCTCTATAATTATGTGATTCACAATAATTAGATTATTTATAATAAGCTGTTTAATATTTTATGGTTGCTAAGATTAAAAAATAAGAAAAAAAAATTAAGTTCGATGAAATGATAAGATAGATCGAAGCAAAGGATATTAAATTTAAGAAGATGCCGCATCGCCAACTATATTCCAAACCATTGAGAAAAAAAAATTACGCCAGAGCGAATAAATCCTCTCGCGCTCAACGAAATCGAGATTATCAATCGTCTCGTTCCGCAGAAAGAGAGAGAGAGGAAAATCACCTTCTTTTACTTTCTTTTTTTTCTTCTTTTTTCTATCTTTTCTTTTTCCTCGGAACATGCGCGATTTCATCGAGCTGCTGCTAGCGGCAATAACCATTAACAATGAATTCCTGGGCACATGCCTCTCGATGAAGATGAAAATCGCTAGATTCTTATCTACTTTTATTAGTTCTGAGCCCCTCTTTTTCTTCATTTTCTTCTTCTTCTCCTTTAGCTAGCTTATATACGAATGAATCGAAGTAAGAGTTATATGTGCAATAATGACGAAAATTTTACTGCTACATACATTTCAATAAAGTCAGACGGTGTGTGACAATGGGGAATATAGGACTCAATCGAATCTTTCAATTGGCAAGTTAAAAATATAGAAAAATAATGTGCTATAATTTATAGCGAGAAATATTGTTGGAGATGTTATTCTTCTTAACAATGTATAAGCACTGTGAGTGTGATAAATAGTCATATCTTGAAACATGTGTGTATAAAACAGTAATTTAAAGTAAGAAAAAGAAAAAAAAGTAAAGAAAGAAAAGGACATTTTATTCCGACCAATTTAGTAGTCAGACAATTGACAGAGTCTCAAAATGTTCAAGCAGTCTCGTCCACACTGCACAATGTGAATCGATGGAAATCGAAATCCCCTGAAGAGACACTGTATACACAAACACACACACACCCGTGAAGAAGTCATTGATCCACACTTCTCTTGAGAATCGAACTAGTGTATAGCTGTGGAAAACGAGAAAGGGAGAGAGAAAGAGAATACAAAAGGGAAATCGAGCTTTCTCTGTCTCTCACACGTGAGAGCTTGCACACGTACAGGAGAGAACAATTTGAAGCTCGTGCGTGGCTGAGAATCGAGGAAAGGAGAAAGCAGAGGGGGGGGAGGGGTATGTAGCAGCGACACGATTTCCCCATTTACCGGAAACCGTATTGGCTTGGCGACACATCCGCCGCGCCTCGGCCCAGGACGCGACGTTACCCACACGTGTCGCTTCTTCCCCCTATACCAAGTATAACACCAACCGCTACGTTTTACACGCACACACATACATCTACACGCTAAAGCAGCAGCAGCCACTTTATACTTATACTCGCGTGCTACCACACCGAGAGCCCGCTAAACTGCCGAAAACTCTTGAGGATATGGCAGTAGCAGTAGTAGCAGCAGCAGCAGCTCAAGACGTTGTTATAAACGCTTTCGTGACTTGCGAGCGGCTCTGTGTGTGTATGTGTGTGTATGTCGCATCAACTTGTGGAAAACGTTGTTATCCTGCCTACTTATACTCAACTGCTATTACTTACTGCTCTCTTTTTTTTATTTTTTATGTATGTCACTACTTCTCTTCTCTATAGGAGTACAATTTTTTTATCTTTTATGCAAAAATTATCTATTTTTGTTGTAAAGATGAATTTTTTTTGTGTACTCTGTATACTTGTTTAATTTTCTAAGTAAATTTATGATCTAAAATTATACTTGGATATATATTAAAGCTCTAATTATATTTGACTTAATTACAGCTGATTGTTCTTCGATTTTAAGAGAAATTAAATTTACGATAGATTTTGTTACGAAGAGCTTTTGGTATATATATACATATAATAATAATGAAGAGATCTTGTAATCCGAGAGTGAGAATAGCGGATTAAGTATGACAAAGTACGTGCATATTTATGGCATATCCAATACCGGCAAGCTTTCTCTCTCTCTCTCTACGTTAACGCGCGGAATAATACTCGCAAAGGTATTAGGCCGTAATGACTTTGAATCAGTATGGCTATGATTTATAATTGAGGATAAGTAGCGCGTGATCTTGTTATTGATCGATACCATAAATCCTTATATTATTTCATTATTACCATTATACTATTTCAAATTCGGTATCTGCTTTATGTAATTATTAGAAAAAATCAATTTTCAAAAATTAAAAAAATAAATAAAATTAAAATAAATTCAAGATTCTTACAGAGTGTGACAAATTAGTGAAGACCTCTTTTGCGCTGGTCACATCAAACAGCACGAGATAGACGCAGTAGTGTAGACCACAGTGAGAGCTTTGAAATTACGTTTTATCAAGGTAAATGAAAAAAAAAAGAAAAAGAAAAATTGTATCAGCTTGTGCGCAGAAGGAATTTCATCTTGCAGAGCTTTGAAGCCAAAGCTACATACTTAAGGCGCAAGTTATTTCTTTAGGAAAGGCCATTTCCCCGAAAAATGCACATCCATTCCATTTCTCGTTTCGTACGAGAAATGAAATTACGTCAAGGAGAGGACCAAAAAAAGAGTAAGAGAGGGAGAGATACCAGCGCGACGATACAAGCTTGACGTTTGATGTGTGTGTGTGTGTGTGTGCCGCAGCATTTCTCTGCTTCAAAACTACCTCTCTTACTCAAAAAGCTCTTGCCACACACGCGTACATTTCATCGAAATTTGGAACGAATGCCGATATGTGCAATTTTTTTTTCTATCTCTTTTGTAAATTAACGATACGACTGAAGAGTTTTGTTAATAAAAAAAGGTTTTATTGCAATTTTTTGTTCTTTTTTTGAGCTTTTAAAAAAATGTTCGAGTTGATTTGTTTGAAATTTTTTACAATATACGCAGTGCACACACTGCTGCGTTTATTAAAAATCAATAATCCATTACATACAATTAAGTCTCTTTTAAAGGGTTATTCTATCATGTTATTTCAACATGTATTAATTTTACATCAGTGTAAATTAATTGCTGATAAAATTTATTATAACAGTTTTAAAGCAAGTGCTTTCTCAACAATTCAATAAAATTGATTAATTTTGATAAAAATGCAAAAAAAAAAATTAAGTTAAGCATGTATGAGTCAAAAGGAAGATGAATAAATTAGAATTAAATTTATTACAGTAAAATTAATTAAAACATCAAATTGGAATGCAGAAAATAAAAGTTTATAGAATTTTAATTTAAATTTAAATAAAAACGTTACAAGACCAATTTCACGTATAGTACTCGGTACAGTTTTTAGAAATTTTACCTTTTTTTTTAAATTTGATTGATCCCGAAAAATATTGCAATATACTGCAGAAAACATATAATTTAAAAGCATAAAAATCTCAAATTATTTTACGTAAATTTAAAAATTTATATATTTTTTAACTTTTACCGTTTATAAAAAGAAAATGAATGTGTCATTGAAATGTAAAAGAATATATAACGTATAATATAGAATATTCATGATTTTTTAGTTTTTATTTTTTTCGATTTTCACTATGCGTCGCCTGTGGCTTCACGAATATTAGATTTTCATCCGTCACATACACGCACACACACACAAAGCTCAAAAGCTGTGATTTAGCGTAGAGTAAAAATTTAAAAATTCGATATATGCTATTAACTTTTTATATATAATGGATTAAATTTTCAATCAATACTAGATTCTAATCATTTAAAAATATTATTTCAAAGCACGATTCATGTCACATACAGCCGAGAATATAAAATACCAAATATTGATTAAAAAATCGCTATTTGGTTTAGATAAATATTATTTGAATCAAAGGCCAAACAATTTTTTATTTTTCTAAAAAGAAAAAAAAAGAAAACAAACTAAAGTGAAAGGTTAAATACCCGAATAATCGTTGCGATTTAATAATGCATTTTCATAGGGGAAGGAAGGGAGGGGAGGAGGTAGAGTCAAAGAGTCAGAAGCAGCGGTCGTCGAATTAATTCATGACATCGGGAAACTTGATTAATGATGCAGTCCACAGGATGTCCATAGCTTCGACTGCCTCGCGTTGTCGTCTCTTTCTCTCCCTCCCACCTTTCCCCCTTACCCCTTTTTCGACTATTTCTCTCTTTCTCTCTGGCCCCTAGCTCTAAATTATGATCGGACTGTGAGTGCAGCCGTTGAACTGCCCATAGCGTTGATCGCCTGTTATTGCCACATTCATATATGCTTTGCGAGAATCATAATTTTCCAAAATTAGTCATTTTTTTTTCTTTTTGGCGAATAAAACATGCTTGGCAGTCATATACAGCAGAAAACGGTATTAAGCAATAAATTCATTAATCAAATTACACTCGTTATTTTCTTGTTACACGATAATAAATTCAAAAAAAATTGGTTTCTCGAAATATAAATCTTACTTTAATATTGGCTAAAATGGCGTATTTTCATATAAAAATATATATAAGAACTTTCAAAGATTAAACGTCAAAAAGTCGGCATAATCTCTCAAAGAAAAGTAGAAATAAGTTTGACGACATTTCCTTGCTTACGTCTTGCTTATTTTTCAGAAAAATTTTTACGAATAACCTAGCTTTTGGCATTGGCTTGGCAAGCAAATCTAGCGTAGATAGAGGGTAGATATATACATACCGCGAGAGTTCCATTTGGAAAATTAAATATAGAAGCCGGTGGAATAAAAGTTCAACTCTCACGAGTGCACTCTCCGACCAGTGGTGGATATAGGGAAGGAGGAGGGGGAAAGAGGCTGGGGACTCGCAATAAACGTCGGGCAATCCCGAATAATCTCGTGGAAGTGCAAGCGATGATAAGAGATCGGTATAGATGCGGAGAGAGAGGGAGAAAGCAGCGTTATTACTCTCTCTTGCCCTCTATAAACAGATAAGGAAACGAGATTCGATTTTAGCTCTTTTATATATACCATACACACACGCGAGCCAATAGCTTTTTCATGTCACTGCTTTTTGATAACTCATTCGTATTAACGTTTTACAAAGTGTGCGTATGTGTATGTGTGTGTGTCACTTTGAGTATTTTTTTTTTATTTTTTAAAAGCAAGTGAAGGAAAAAAAAATAAACGTGATAAAAGGTGGCTATACTTTGACAATTTTTTTAAAATAAATTGAGTATGTTATACGAATAGATTATTCACTTTGTATGGACAAAAAAAAACTTTTGACACAAGAGCTGGTAAAAGAAAGGCGCTAATTACCCATCAGAGAGTAAAGAAATTAATAAACTTTTTTAATTATATTCACAAGTTAAGAAAAAGCACAGTGAGGAAAGGGGAAAAGAAAATCTAGACTATATCCCTAAGCTAATGACTTACGTCAATTATGTAAATGTTCGTTTTATCTTTGTTGGTTTTACCCTGTACTGTAAGTTTATCTTTTTTTTCTTTTCCTTTTTTTCATATACCTTTGCCTTTTATTTTTTTTTCTACTTATCTCTATTCTTAAAAGTTTCTCGTCAAAAAGTAATATGAAACCAAGTTTTCTTTTGTTTACTCTTATACTTTTATTATTTTTTTTTAAATTATACTAAATTAAAATAAATTTGAAAAAAAAAATTGTATTGTTAGAGGTGAAGTTTGTAAAAGATAATTGATCCTTTTGAAATATACCTTAACAAAATAAAAATGCAGCCAAAATTTTAAAAAAGAATAAAAAAAGAGGAACAAAAAAATTATTCTCTAGTTAACGAGATGCGTTTATTAACGTTTTTCCGTGAGACTTTAGGCATTAATTTTTTTTCCAGCATTACTAAAGAAAATCTACCTCTAATTGCATTTTTTGTAGTATAATTATTCCCCACAATAGAGGAAAAAAATTCTGGCGGTGCTTTTCAAGCTTTATTATACATACACCTGCATTTTATTTTTACAAATGGCACATGTTTTTTTTAATTTCATTAAAATTTTTATCTAGAGTTATTTCGAGCATTTTTTATTTTAAAAATTAAAAAAAAAAAAGGAGCAAAAACAACAATGCAATTTTTCAATAATCTTTTATATGTTAATAACCTCTAGTATACACTTGGCCTAAATTAAAAAATCAGCTTTACCATATTCAGTATTGACGTATAAGGAAGCGAGAAAGAAAATACACTATACGAAATAATGAGAAAGTAAATGAGTCAACGTTCCGTGTCGGCGGCCTCAAAAAAAAAGCTACAAAAGCTTCGCGACACGCAAAAGTGTCGTAAAAATTTTCCGAGAGAGCAGAGAGCGACATCATGTCACGTCCTCATACATGGCAACTCATGCACACACACATTTACGCAAGACAGAGTATGTGGCATGGCTGTTATGGTTTTTACAAGGTATTTCTACAAATTATTTTATACATTTTTTTCTGTTATTAATATTAAATACTATATTTTTTGCGACAAAAAGTACCTCATTTTAAAGCAGTTTACATTGATTGAGATTGAAATTTTACTACTTAATGACATTATACTCCTCGTATCTCGGATATAATAGCACAGAGTGGAAAATTCTTAAATTAACTAGCACGTCATATCACTTATCATTATAATTTGTTCGCTGATTTGAATTAAGAGTTTAAGAATCATAATAATAGAAATTTATCATAATTATTATAGTGTGTGTTCGCAAATAGGTAATTTTCAAATTGACATTATTTTTCAATTAATCAATTAATACAAAGTTAGAAATCAGGTCACCAGAAATATTTTTTTTTTATTTTTAATGAAAAATTTCTAAAACGTGAGAAGCAAATAAACGAAATGAAACGTTGCTGTTGTTTTTTTTTCATCACAGGTGTCGAAAACAAAATTGCAGTAGAATATCCGTCTATCGTGCATGAAAGTGGGCACTTAATTTTTTATTGTTTCTTTTTTATTTTTTTTTCTTCTTTGTCACCAAACGAACGAGATAAAAATAGTGTGCAAAGTAAAAGAGGGAGAAAAGAGAGAGAAACAAAGAGAAAGAGAGAGAGAGAGAAAAAGATTTAATGCCTCTCTGGACTGGTTCTCTTTGAACCCTTAGAGGTTCAAAGGCTAAGAGTCAAGCTTGGTATAAAATGACAAAGGGAAGACGTTTGTTACGCCAACGCTAACACTGTGGATAAATGAAAAACCTTGTACAGAGCAGTTTTCTATTACGTAGTCGTCGTTGACACCAACATCCATCCGAGATCAAAGAAATAAGACTTGTAGAACAATATTATTTCTGTTTTTACAATCTTTATCTTACAAATGTTTGAATAATTTTCTTTTTTTTTTAAATTTATATTTATAAATAAAAATAAAATATCTGGAAAATTTATTTTATTGTGAAAGCTCATTCTTAATAAAAATAGCTTGCAAAAAGAAGATATTTATTAAAAGAGCCATCATTCATTTTTAGTCCAAGAAGTAAAATTTACTATCTTAATACCTTCCCAAAAAATCTTGCACTTTATCTATCTTATAACAGAAAAATCTCTAGTCTCAATTTGGCAAGAAATTTTTCTTTTTTTATTTCTCTTTCTCACTACGTTTTAATAGATCTGTTGTACGCGAAGCTTTTGTACGTTTAAGTACACGTATATATATAAGGTTGTTGAACTTCAACCCATAGCAGTGTAGGTAATATACCAGCCTCAAGCTATAGATATAACATGTTCAGAGCTAAGCTTTTCTTATAGCTGCATTTTCTGCTCTTTCAACAAAGTGCCAAGCTACACACACACGCGTATAGCTGCCGATCAAAAATCGTTACGAGCACGCGCATAGCTCTCTCGTAGATGCAGCTCGTTATCCAA
>JAPYZE010001046.1:0-26740 GCA_030522805.1 Leptomastidea abnormis
TTGAGTTCAGGAACTTTCAAAACGTCAAGAAAACCAAAAAAAACCAAATCGAAAATTTTCACCGTTACAAAGCTTTCTCTTTGAGAAAGCAAAAAAAGAGAAAAGAAAGAAGAATAAGAAAGAAAAAAAACTGAAATCTATCAACTGCGGCACAAAGTGATATCTAGAAACTAAACCATTCAAATTCTTTTCTTCATCATCAGCTGACATTAAATTTTATCGTCATATCAACCTTCTCAATAACAAAAGATTATCTTCTTTTTTAAGAACTTTCAAATCTCCTATAGAAAGGAAAGGGGACAATTCAATAAGTTTGAGCGAATTCGATTTCAATTATAACAAGCGACCTTTAGGAAGAAATTCCCCCCACCCAAGCACCTTCGCATTTCCATTGATCCGCGCTTGATCCTCTTATCACCGCGGCAGAGTCGCGTGGCCCTACACCCCGGAATAATCGCCAAACCTTTTTTCCCACTTTCCAGCGAGGTCTTGCTACCAGCTTTAACCACGAAATCCGAGGTAAGTAAGGAGGGGAGGGTAAAGGGATGAAACGCCCAAGCGTATCGCTTATAGTGCAGTGTGAATCCGCAAGCTCGCTTCTCGTCAAGTGGTTCGACTCCGCGTTGAGTCAGACGCCGGTAGTGGTGGTGGTGGTGGTGGTATCGAGCCGCGCTGTGCCTCTCGAATTTTACTCTCGAGCGAAGGCCTCCGACCCAATAGTAAATGTAGTAGTAGTAGTAGCAGTAGTAGCGGCATATAGTAAAAGCAGCAATAGCAGCATCAGGCCAGCTCGGCTGGAAAAGTGCGCGCGCGGCTCTTTGCTGCCTGCTGGCGTTTGGCCAGGGTTTCGAAGGCACTTGAGAATCTACTCCGAGAGAGTCTCTGTTCTATCCTGACGCTAGCTGGATATATTTTGTGTGGAAGGAAAGGAGGGGGGGGGGGTATATACGATGCAAGCGAACTCGCACTCCGATTAAGTGCAGCTGAATTTTCATGCACTCGGGCTTGAAGCGAGAGAAGGTACTTGGTTGAAGGAGAAAGCTCTGCTGAGAGTTTTATCGGCTGACTTTGGTAAACGCGATTTACACGTGAGCTGTGACTATTTTTGATATTGTGTATTATGCGGGGTTTTAAAGCTCTTTTGTGATACGATAATTTACAAAGATTTTTTATTTAGTTGGTTATTTATATAAAAATTTGAAGATAAGAATTAGAATTTTTTGGAAATATTAATATAGGTATATAGATGAATTTTGATTTTATAAATATTATATATAACGTTGAAATCATGAAATAAGAAGTTCGTCTTATAACCGGTGACGTTTCTTTCTTTTAAAAAAACTATAAATAATGTAAAGAATAAAAGTGTCATATGCCAAAAAAAAAAAAAATGTAAAAATTTTGTTTTAAAATTTACGTCTCGCGTGCATTAAACGTAAAAGTAAGAAATATTCCAATGAAAAATAATCTTGAGAAAACGTTATAAGAGTCATTTTTTGAATGTCGGCCAAAAATAAATAATGTAACAGATATTTTTGCGAAGATAAAGTACAACTTTACAATATCAAAATTAAAATGCAAACTCTTATTAGCTTCAAATTTATATCGTCTAATGCATCCTGATTTAATTCTCATACATGTGAGATACGTAAATAGTGTTTTCACTTTAATTTTTCAACTGATAATTATATTTACGCTCAATTAAATAAATAACATTCAGTTTTAAATCTTAATACTTTCCAATCAAATTATAATCATCCCACGTCAACCCACCAAAAAAAAAAATTTCAACTACCTAAAATCACTTTAAACCAAACGACGTATATATCTCTTGCAATATCGAATAGAAATAGCTTACAACCCAGCAGCCGATTTGCCTAAACTACTAATTTCATTCAACGGCAAAACATCGCAATTAGTCGGCTTTCGTACCAATACCCCAACCACGCAACAAACAAACAGCTGAGGTAGTGACATTCTAAAATTAGTCCCAAAAAATTTCCTGACTCCCTAACTTTCTAATAACGTTGTCGAATTGAATAGCTCGGTTCGTTCTACCCTAAACGTTATAAAACGTTTTCTAGAAAAAAAAAAAAAAAAAAAAGAGAGAGTTTTGGCCTTGTCCATTCTATAAGATCAGCTTCTGGCGACTGGGCGTCGCCAATGCTTGCCAACTAAATCGGTGTACATCTGCCAAAGAGATGCGTCCCGTCATGCCTTTCGCTCCTCCCCCTACTTTTTTTTCTCTTCTCCCTAAGCCAGTGAGGGGTCTGAAAATTTATGAAACTCATCCAGCACTACCCGTATACTCATCTCACGTACTTATATCCCACTAGACTCCGCTCATGTACGGATATCCGGTTAAATTTTGCAATATTCTATTATCTTTTGTACAAGTATTGTTAGTGATTTTTCAAAAAAAGAGCTGAGCTTTCAAACAATAAAAAATTAATAATACATTGGAATACTACAAGTCTGTATGCTATGTTTCCGTTATTATTTTGAAAGCATAGAAAATTAAAAATATTGAATATTGTAAATAGGAATATTCTCTTTACATAGTTTGTGTATATAACTTCGATCTTTTTATGATGAACGGAAAACTCGCCGCATTCGAGTATAAAGTGTATATTGTTTTCGTTCGATTCACTAGGATGCGTAATATAATATATATCGAGTATAATATAGACATGTGTGTGTGTAGTGTAGTGTTCAAAGTTGGAGAATTGCTTTTTGTTTCTATAGGCTTTCTCTCTTTCCTATATGACCTTCCCTGCACTTGAAATGCAATGTTATACACTGACATCGTTGCTTCTATTGCCACTGCCACGCGTCGTTGGCTTTTTAATCTTTATACTCTTGTGAACTTGGTATAGTATAGATGCAGTTTTATCTTATCGTTTTATGTAAAAGGAATTTTAAGTGAAATTATGATCTGCTGTATTAAATGAGTTTAGAATCACTTGGTAATTAAGAAAAATAAAAATTAATATTTTTAGAGTATAGGATTTATGTGCTCTATTATATTTTGCGATTACTTCATCATATTAATTTCTTAATTATTATTTTATTTCTTAGGGGTTATTTTATATACAAAAATACTCTGACACCTTAAAAAAATGTTAAAAAAAAAGAAGAAAAAATTTCAAAGAAACCTACAATCTTTCTATAATTTTTTCTTACATTACCAGTAACTCAAACTTGACCTTAAAAAAAATATCTGTATAGCCTATCACGCGATTTTCCTCCTTTTCCTACACTATCATTTTTTTCTCATCACAAACAACTTATTCAGATATACCCACACGATTTCTTTGCCACGCCTTATAACATTCAATTTTCCCGTATTATACACACACACACGTCTCAATAACAAGCTAACGAGTCAACGATAGAAAATTGAAAGCTCATGCGCAGTCATCATAAAAAAAATTTTGTTATCACTTTTTTTATAGCCATAACCATAACTTACATTTCAAGAAATAAAAATACTCGTCTCTAATCATCGTGTGCATTAAAGGTCTGGTACAGAAGCCCTTGAGGGAAGAGGAGGAGGAGGAAAAGACGGCTTGGATGATATGTCAGTGGTAGCGGTCGGATAAGTTCAGACGCCCAGTGGCCGGAAGGACAGGAGCCCTAGGGAGAAGAGAGAGAGAGAGAAAACTCTTCCCCGCGCTATATGTCTATTGATCGTTCATTCATGCCGCCCTTCTCTTCCTAACCGAGAGACTATTCTCCTCTTCTCTCCCCTTCTCTTCATTCCCTTTGCTTGCCCTCTAACGCGTCGAAGAGACCCTACGCCTCGCTTATAACGCGCGCGCGCTTTAGCCCTGCAAGCTCGTCGTTTCTAACCTGAAAGCCGACACCAGTATTGCCAATACAGAAACAAAAAGTATAGAAGAAGCCAACTAAGAAACGAGACACATATCTGCGTGAAAACTCGTACACGTGGCGCTTATACTTAAGTCGATTCTATAGATATGACAACTAATATGTTCTGTATGCTTTTTTACCTTAAACTTCCCTTAAAATATTATTTCAAGCTTTAATAGACTTTTCGTCCTTGTAGTCTTATCGTATTTGTCTTCTTTCTTTTTTTATTTTAATGACTTTTTTGGGACTACTCGTTTTGCAATACAGTGTATCAATCGTAAATAATGATACTTTTTTTTTGTAAAAAAGAAAATTTATGTATTTTTATTAAGTACGTACTTAATTTTTTTGTTTCTCATAAATTATTTCATGTTACAAAGTAGTTCGAGTTTTAAGCTTTCGGGTGTTTAGTGAGTCGTAAATTTGTTCTATTGATTTTTCATGAATTCAGCATTTTTACCTAATACCTAATGATACAATTATGTACTTTAAACCTGACAAAATACTCTTTGGCAAGCATTTTTTTTTTTTATAAATTCCTTTTGTATAGAAGCCACAAGATTTATGCATTTTTAAGCCTCGCTGTTGCAGCTTAACTTTACAATACAGAATTTTCTTGATTTTTAAAAGCTTTCAAATACATTAAATCAATAAATTTTTTATTATTCTATTACAAAGCTCCGCATCTATTCCCTTTGTTAACCAGTAAAATTCTTATCACTTAATTAAAAATGATAAAAATATATTCCCTTTTAATTTAGGCTCACAAATTCAACCATCTCACCGCAAGCTCCAATAAAGCTTCAAAAATTGCAACCCAAGTAAGTATTAAAAAAAAAAGTGTGCAAAAAAGGTGAAAGCTCGGAGAACGAAAGCTTTACCGTCCGTCTAGGCTAATTAAACGAACGAGCCGGCACTTCTGACCATGTGAAAATCTAGTCCGATCGGGCCCAGATATCACAAATAAATCAAGCTTACACATATACATATATACAGTCGACCATCAGCGAGCGTGTAATTGGCCAGCTTTCTCTTTTACTCTCTCACGCTCTCATTGTATACATATATATTCATCTTTGCCAGCAGGGCTTCGTTTACATTCGCGCGCCGCATTAAATAGCTGACGCGGGGAAAACTCGACTACTGCGTCAACTCTCTCCACCCACCCACCCTTTCACCCCCTCTTTCATGTCTCATGACTATGATGACTCAGAATAACAATGCACAACGGAGGCACAAGGGAATTGATTTACGACGGAAACGCGTCGCATAATGCCTCTCTTCTCTTTTCGCCTCTTCTATCCTTCGTTTTCCTCTTGCCCTCGTCTCTAACACCACCACCACAGCCGGTGGTGCATGTACGTGATCGTTCGCTTTACCACCTGCACTCATGCGTGCAAGGCGTTTCTAACTTGTGCGATCGCGCGATGATAATTAGGTTACAACAGGAGAAAGCGAGAGCTACTGTTACTATACTTCAATTCGTTATATGTCGATCGATTCATTGATTGATTAGCGTCTGGAATACGAGATGTGCTCTAAAATTCACTTTATCTACTGGCTACCAGCTATTGAGATACTTGCCTTTTTTTTATTACTTTTATACTTTTTGATTGATATGTGGTTTTTCAAGAAAATAAAAAATTATTTGCTTGCTTTATCTAGTGCTCAGTAAGGTAAAATTTATTTTTTGAGTTAAATAAAGCGCTAGAAGAATGTATGCACATTGATTTTTTTTTTTTTTTTTTTTTAAATAACGCAAAAACCGCAACTCGTTATGGACACGCTGAAATATATAACGTCAGTCTAATTAAATTTGTAAACTTTTTTATTTTTTCAAAAGTCATGTAAGAATAATTAGCAAAGTTATTTTGCTTGCTTATGTCAGTTATGTGACCTTAATTATAGTCATAATTTAAGTAATTTGCTTGACTTGTTTTGTAATATTTTATACTGAAAAAAAAAATTTTTTTTGTGGGTCGACATATCAATGATTTTAGTTACAGCGAAAGTATTAAAATTGAAATATAGTTGTAAAAGACGACTAACTTTTTTTTTTTTTATAATAACAAAATAAAAAGTCAAGCAATTTAAACCAATCTTATTAGGATTAAGTAATTAAACTTCAAATCATCAATAAACTTCGATAATATCTTTTAATATTAATTTAAAGTCTAACTACATTAAAAATAAAATTAACAAAGTAATCAAGAATAAATTTCGATAATCATTGAGATTAACTTTATACATCGACTTTTTAAATTTACAAAGATAATAGTACACTAAAAAATATCCGGCTTTTAATCAAAGCAAATCGAACGTTAAAAAAAGCAGAATCGACTCAAGCTAACCACATTCTTTACTCAGCGTCTAATCCACAAAAAGCCGAAAATCGCAAAAAAAAAAAAAAAAACAAAGCTGCACGAATAAATATTGCGCTCGTAGATCACTAAAATACGCAGTGATCGGATGTGCGTTTGACCTGCATTTTGTTGTACGGAAAAATTAATTACCGGATGTCGACGAAGAGTCACCAAGCAATACCTACACAAAGAGCCCGGAATAAATCTGAACGTGAAAACTACATTGAAAGAAGCACACGTGTATACTCTTGATTTGGTTTTTACAATTACGCCGAGAGTTATGAGTGTAACGGTCGAAATACGTTGATTTATGGTATTCGAAAAATAAATTTTTCAATCAGTATGGAAAACAAGATCGTTCCAACAACAGGTAAATTTATTTTACTGATGTAATTAGAAATCGGTGAGTTACAATTAGAGTTTGATTTTTTTTTTTTTTTTTCATTCCATACGATTGACTGCACGTGGCATCAGACTGTGCGATAATTATTAAATACACGTATATATATAAAACGTATTTTTATTTTCTATCTAATAATAATACATGTCATAAAATAAAAATGGATAAATATGATGCTTACGTTAGCAAGCTCAGAGAGTGAGAGAGAGAGCCATTGTCTGAGTTTAAATTTAGATATCATAATTTACTTATTTTTATAGTTCTTTATGTATACACATATTATCAAATATAGCTTGGGAAATCCACTCGATTAATTATTAATGTGCGTCCGAGAGCTGTAACGTTTTTTTTTTCTTTTCTTTCTTTTTTTTACAAACTAAATGAAACGATGTTTATAATCAATGAAACAGAATGAATACTTGACACGCCTTTCCTTTACTCTCTCCTTATTCTTTACCCACCCCTATGTCGTATTTATATTTGGTACTCTTTCTCTCTCTCTTTCTCTGTATGCGAGCTTCTTCATTAAATTGACAAGCGAGCCAGAAATATCGATCGCCGAGGAAAAGAAAAAATATGAAAATAACACATAAGGGTAAAAGAAAAAGAGGATGGGAGGTAAAAAGATATTAATAATAACGTCGATAACTTTGATCCCCAACGACGATCAAAGCTTTTACGATAGAGAATGAGAGAAAACAAGCGCGTCACGATATAACTCGAGCGAGCTTTCTCGCGTATATTTAGTATAAATCAGCTGATTCGCGATATCGCACGAAGATTGTAAATGCCAGTCTGAGTGAGTGAGAGAGAGAGAGAGAGAGAGAGAGAGAGAGAGAAAGTGAACACGAGTAGTTTCGTCGAAACATTATGTATCCGGACGACGACGATGACGAAGACGTGAGTATAAATACGTGTCGACGAACCTGACACACGAGAATTGCTTGTGACTATTTGTACACCTAAATACATGTGAATGTGTATTTTTCAGAAATAGATACATGTGTAGGTAATATAATACCGAGAACCTACAACTAACTCTATAACCTTTTTCCTAGAAGCTTTTCACCAATAGCCTTTTTTTATTGACAACATACAGATCCTTTTATTTTAATATATGAATTTAAACTCATATCTATAAATTGAGGATAATGTATAATGTTATACCGAGCAATATAAAATGTCCCATTGAAACGTAAAGATGAAAAAAAATTTGTTTTTCTTAATTAAAAGCTATATCGAGTGCTTGATTGCAATATGTTTCCTGGGTTCAGTAATCGAGGAACGGTCGTTCGTTCGTGTGTTAGTCTATATATGTGTATTCCGACGTATATCGATTTTTGCCACGGCCACATTTGAGAGAGAAAGAGAGAAAATTCAAAGAGAGAAAGAGAGAGAGAGAGAGAGAGAGTTGCTGCTACATACCGGCTCTGAAAATCGATCGACGCTTTCGAGTCTTTCTCATTCAAAATTCAAATGAGATGTAGAAACGAGGCGGTACCTATATACACAGCGTGCTGCTGCAACATTACTACACGGGTTCTCTCTTTTACTCACTCCCTCTTCCCCTCTCTCTCTCTCTCTCTCTCTCTCTCTCTGTCTGGTATAGATGAACGTTGGAGAACACGTTAGTATATATAAAGTGTAACATACATCCATACACATACAGACACCTCAGTTTAGTTTGCGATCTAAATTCTACTAGAATATGGATATAGGTTTGGATTTGAGGAGCTGTTTGGGACGATGTATAAAACATTTACATAGTCGCGTGAAGTTACATGAAGCCGCGTGTTGAAACTTAAGCTTACTTTTCATTTTTCTTTTTTTTGCCGGGTAAACACGAGATAACGACAAGGATAGATTAACACCAGCTTACCACCTATACTTAACATTGTAAACACATTCTGATGATACTCAAACGTTAAGGAAGAGAAGCATTGATTTTGGGTGCTAAGCTAGTTTTTCTTTTTTTCCTCCTCCTCCTCCATGCTAGGAATTTCCCAGACGCGAGTGCCTCATCACTCTCCCAATAAATTACAAATGCCATGACTGAATTTGCTCCTATATACCCTCCCTACCTCAGCAGCTAAGCCAAGATACTCCTACTCATCCCTACCTCACCCCTTGATGCTACTAGTGCTTGCAACCGTCCATTTACCCTCGAGATAAAGCGCCACGTCACACACACACACGCACACTTACTCTCCGAGTCATCTATTAACCGTTACGTTAGTTCTGCCGCACCCGTTTTTTTTTTGGAATTTTTATAAGGAAAAATTTACCAAGTGCCTGAAGCTAAAGCAGTTTTAGAATTTTGATAAAATTTTATGACTTTAATTTGAGAGGTAAAAACAAAAAAGAATAATAATACTTGGCTGACTATATTCGGGTTGTTACTACTGAAATACCGATTGGTAGCATTTAACGATGCAAATATTTTAAATTGATAGTCTACAATAAAAGAGAAGCTTCTTTTTCTTTTTTTTTTTTTTCAACGTAACAGAATATTTATTGGAGAGATTGCTTACTTTGTCTTTTTATTTATTTATTTTTTTTAATATATATTAGAGCGAATTTAAGGAAGTTTAATATTTATAAACTTGTTCAAGCCAATTGTAATTGAGTTTTTTATTTTTTTTTTTTTTTTAACAAAAGAGATGCATATTTTTACAATTAAAATCAACAGTTTATCTTAAAGAAAATAATAATAATTGACAAAGCTTTATTGACTGGCTTAGTTTTCATTAGACATATCTTTATCTCTTTCTCTCTCTCTCTTTCTCTCTCGTTCAAATATAAATTTAATACATTCGTTTACTTCTCTTATGCATTAAATTAACTTTATGACGCAAACGATGACTTTTCATCAAAGTAAAAGCTTTTCTTTTTTCTTTCTATCTCCTTTTTTTTTATTATTAAGCCCTATTCATGTTTTGACATTTCTTCAAAAAAATGATCTTATCTCTTTCATATATATCTATCTTACAAACATGTTTATCAAGTATATTCTATTTTTATTTCCCAAATATCGAATAATTAAGCCAAAAAAAAAACTACGTTAATAATCCAATATCAATTTAAACGTAAATATACATCGTAGTATTATGAAAAAAAAAGAGGTTGTTCCTATATTAAGCTTAAAAGCGGCATCATAAAAAAAAAAAAAAAAAAAAGAAAACGATGATGAAAGGCCCGGCAATTCACGAGTTGGCGATGTATTACAAGACAGCGCGCGAATATATCACGCTAACACAACTCTATAAATATGAGCGTGATTTCCTAAAAAGCCTCGTAAAAAGAAGCTCCTCGTAATTTTCAATAAGACAGACGGACCTTTCAGGGTCGAAATTATAAACATACAGAATTTTTGTTGAAAACTACCTTATTAAAGGTGAAAGGTAAAGTAAAAGAAAAAAGGGTTAGTAAGTCAGCTATATCGCGAAGAGCGATATATACTCTTATAGGAATAAAAATCAGGTCGTCTGGCGATATATATTATATGCGGTCACAGGTCAGTGGTGCGTGCCGGATCAGACGGCGCTCGCAGATGCAACCAGCATGTTATTCTTTTTTTTTCCTTCTTCCAGAGCTCTAATCATTTAGCAAAAATAAAAAAAAAAATAAATGTACAATCATATTTAGGCATAAAGAGAGACCGGGTCAGAGATTTCTGGCTGGATCTATGGTAAGGGGGAGAATAACATAATAACATACATAAATAGAGAAGTACGGGAGGGGACTCACCTCTAGTGGGAGCAGGCAGGGGCTGGATGAGGCCATGTTACTACATGCGTTCGAGCCTCTCTGCCCTGCTGGCTGGCTATACACCCTGCAGTGACACTTATCAACAGCAGCTCAATTTCGCCTTTTGCTGTTTGCTGCTGTTGCTTAACCACAGCCTGGCTAAGCGCAGCTAATATTACATATGTATATATATATATATATGTATGAACTAGGTGCCACTGCTGTATAGATAGTAAAGAAAGCAGGTGTATATATATGTATATGTTGGTGTTAGTAGTAGTGGTGTTGGTGTGCTGGTGCTGCTGCCAACGGGCTACAGCCACCGCCACCGTCGTCGTCGTCGACGTTGCTGCTTGTGCTAACTTTCAACAAACTTAGCTGGCTGCAGCCACACACAAATACACACACATAATATATAATATAGAAGCGCGCACAGAAATACACTTTATGGAGATGGACACGGACACGATATCTATAATCGTAGAAGTTGACGTGAACTTGGTTATTATCTGCTGGCTGGGCTTGGGATAAAAAAAAAAGAAGACAGAGGCAAGAGTCGATGCTGAAGCTTTCGACACTACCTCTGCCTTTGAAGATGATGGACAACTACGGATTGTCGGGGTCGGAGCGTAGGTGACACAAAAACGGGGAGAGCGACGGAAATGGATGGCCCCCCTTCGTTTGCTTTTCTATTTTTTTTTTCTTCTTTTTCTCTTCTTCTTCTTCTTCTTCTATTTCTACTTTCCACTGTTGTTGATGATAATGGTGTTACTCCTGCTGCTGCTGGCGCTGCTTGCCCTAGAGGGGCGCGCTGTCGTTCCTTAGTCGTTTGCAATTTTTGTTACTACTTCTGGGCTGATTTTCTCTGGCTGATGTTTTACTATATTTTCCAAGCATAGTAAATGCTGCTCGTATATGCAACCACATGAACGATATTGTAAGAGATGGCAAGGTTTAACTCTTCACTGTCATATGTACTTGCTCCAGACTTAAATCTTGACCACCTTCTGCTTTTATAAATATATATCTGTAGCTCGCGAATACCGCCACTGCTGCCGCGTGTCTTGACTGTTTCGTCTGTTACTACTGAACTGAACTGAACTCTCGTATATACTATATACGACTCTCGTTTACAACAGAATAGCTTCGCTTCCTCCGTCGCCTCTTCCTCGGCAGCAGCGGCGTCGTCGTCGTCGTCTTCTTCTTGGCACAAACTCTTATTCACACACCACCTTATTCATCCAGCCTTGGTTATATATGCCGCACATAATACACACATACACCCACATCCGAGTAACTTTCTATACTATCTTCTTCACCCCGCAGTAGCAGCGTACACACACACACACATATATTTTATACACACCACTTAGCCACCTTCCCCTTTACCCTCCCCCAACTTTTTCTCTCTCTTTTAGTGCTACTACTGCTGCTACTGCTCTTCTATTAGAGGGGTTTTGATGGTGGTGCGATGGCAGCAGCGCGCGGGCGCGCGCCCCCCCTCCCCGACCCGCTACAAGGGCTAGGCCTCCCTTGCACGGCCCGGGTCCACGCGTTGACGATGATGACAACGAGAGGGGATTTTTTTAGAAACACCGGGGTATAACCCCGGACTGCAGCTTCTTCTTCTTCTTCTTCTTTTTTTTTCAGAGAGCTAGAGCGCCGATCTCCTGTGTCAGAGCGTCATTGGTTAACTTTGGTTATACATGTACTTGTGGGTCGTCGTCGTAGTCGGAAAGTGGTGGTTGGCTCTCGAACTATAATATCGCGGACGCGCACTTTCTCACTTACACACAGACCTATATATATTATATGATACCAAATATGTATGTATGTATAATCACACTCTCGTTTCTCCTCTTGTGGCCTTCTTTCTTCTCTATCTAATATATCTATCTGTCCCGTTCTCTCACTTTCCTTTTACGGCCAACGAACAACCGAGCGCATCGAACTCGTGGGGTAGTACGCGCTTTGAGCCAACCTCACCACCAAAGAGCCGGACGCTCGCTCGACTGCGCTCTCGGCTTCTCCCTCTTCTTCTCGTAAGCTTCAATTCTACCACTACCCTCTTCCTCCTCCTCCTCCTTCTACCCCCTGTTCCATCTACCTCCTTTTTTACCCTCCTCGCGAAAACGCCACCACCATCACCGTAGTTGCCGCCGCCACCGTTGAGATGTATATAGGGTGCACGCGTTTGCGCGCGAGCTTCCAAAGATTGTCGTCTTCGTCGAATTGCTGGGGTTAACCGATCAAGCGGTCTTGCTTTCTCCCACGTGTGCGCGAATATACTATACGATAACGTGTGGCTTGATGATAGAATAACTGCGCAAGCGCACCGCCCGTTCACCCTACACTGTACACAAACACTACCCTCGGCTGCTATTTCCAGGGCCGTACCTAGCTTGGACTTTTTCTACTTAGGACTGCAACAGCCAGCATTTGCTTTTCCCAGACAATTTTCTTTTACTCTTTTTCTTTCTATTATTATTATTATTTTCTGCTTTGTTGCTTGTTCGAGTTATCTTATCGTTGTCTTGCTGTAGGCCTGGATGTGGGTACATTTGAGCGCTTTTATGTATATATATTTGTGTGGGATTGCACTTGCTGGAAAATCCACTTGAACTGCAGTTTTTTATTAATACCGCTGGAGGCGGGAAGATCACTGAGACGAAGTTAGTGTGGGTACCAACCGCGAATTTCTAAGTATTATTTTCTTATTTCTTTTCTTATTCTATTTCTTTGAGTAAGGGATGTAAGGGATGTTGCTGGATTGAAGATTTTAGACGAGATTTTCTTTTACTTGTTTTTTTTTCTATTTTAATAGCAAAAAAGCTCAAATCTAGAACGACTTTTGGCCCGCTTACGAAACGATTGTTCATTTTCCGAGAATTTTTTTGGGACGGAAGTATTATTCGAAAAGTTTTTGAATTTGTAGAAAGTGTGACGTGGTTTCATTTTTTAAGAAAGCAGATCGTTTTTATTTGTCAGGCGGTTCTTATACCAGACTATCCGCATGCGCAGTAAAAATTGTCACGCGCGTTCTGTTTATTTATCTGAAGTAAAAACACACGTACATACATTTTTATTTTTAAATACAATTTTTTTTTGTAAGAGATAATGTTACAAAGATTTATTGTTTTCCTGACGAATTTCAAAAAGAAAAAAAACATTTCAGAAAGATAAATTATTATGCTAGATTTTCATCAGATAATTTATTGCACATTTGTTAATTAAATTTTCACTATGTAAATGTATATATGTGTGTAAATGGATTTTGTAAACTCATCATAATTAGATTTCAATATTTTAAGCTTGGTAGCCACGTTAAATATTTCAAAGCTACGCGGTAAGGTAATAAAAGACTATAAAGATGAATTGCGAATTGTATTATAATTCGATATTAATATTTATTCTCTGAAAATTCATGTACCAATTTTCATCAAATTTATTGTAAATTAAAAAGTTCTTTGTATTACAAACAAAGATATTTTTTTTACATGTTTACAAAAAAAATTTTGATATAATTTTAATCAATTGAAACTTATTTTTTTTTCTAAAAAATTGATTGATTATTCCTTTATATTCATTGTATATTTTAAGCACCAATGTGCTTGATTAATTACTTTACTACTATACAACTCTCTCCTCTTTCTCCTCCTCACTTCCTCTATACCGTTTCTCATTCACGGCTTCTATAATTCCCAAACTTGCTAAATTAGTTTTAGAATTCGAGAGCAAATAGTTTCGACATTGCAATTTCTTTTTACAAACTTTATAGAGTATCCTTACTATGTTTCACATAGAATCCAACTATTAATAAACCTTTATAATTATTGCAGTCACTTGTCATTTAATAATAATAAAAAAATCAACTAACGTTTTTAACATAATTTCACAAAATTTAACAGAAAACTTAAGCAAATTGTATATCCTTATTTCATAATAAGATTATAAAACTTGGAGTTATCATCGCAAGCATTACGAATATCAAAGTAAATTAAACTCTCAAACAAATTATACAAATTTACATGAAATTTTCCAAAATTTCTCAAATTTATCAAGTCACAACAGTAACCAGACAAACTCCCTGAGAATTGCAACGCCGATGTAACTAACCGCCTGGAGGCTTGCAGCTTAATTGAAACACTCAAGCTCAACATCGCAATCTATTTCGTGTAACAAGTGCCATCATCATCGTCATCGTCGTCATCATCTCAGCTACATTGATTGGGTCATACTAGAAAAAAAAAGTAAGCCAGAAATGACGCATACCCTCGAGTACATGTCAGCTACGCTATATATCAAAAAGATATAAGAAATACGCGTGGAATTGAAAAAAAAGATAAATAAAAAAAAATAGCTTGTCGACCAGGTCGGCAGATGTCGACTGTAGACTACCACCCTCCCCCTTTCCACAAATATATACCTATATATGCGTGAGAGCTTGCAGAGAGAGAGAGAGAGAGAGAGAGAGTTTACTTGTTTGTTTTGCCGCCCTCGGCAAATCGGGGGCTGAGCTGAGAGGTTTCCCTCGACTCGTGGGGGAATGCGCTTAGGAAATTCGTGGTCATCAAGTAATTTTATTTTTTTTTCCTTCATTCAATATTCTTGGTTAAAATCTAAATTCTCTTTTACAAATCTGGTTAACAATTGAAAATTTTGACTGATAAATTAATCTTTGCGCAGTAAAATATAAAACGTTAATAAATGATATTCGTTGTAAAATCAGATAGGCTCTTATTACGATCGACTGATATATTTCTCATATACATACATGTATACTTACTTACTTACAATGTATGCTAAGCACACGCGAGCTGCAGCAGAAGGTTGGGCCTACTGGCAGAGCAGTTTTATTCATCGCAAAAATTCAGGGGAGCGTGACGAAAAGGCTTGCTCGTAAAAGTATATGGGCGTGCGAGAAATCGTTTGAAAATTTATGTAGCGTCGTAAGCCACTGAAACTCTTTTCATTGTTTGATTTTAATTTTACTATTTTTCGTATCAGAGCTTTAATAAAACAAAACACATTATAAGATTTAGTTACAACGTGTGTTTTCTTCAGAATTTAATTTTTCGCAATCGACCTATCTCATTTTTCTCTTAAACGATAGTCAACAAAACAAAAAACAAAAAAAGAACTAATAAGAGGAAAAGAATGCGTACTTTGAAATTCGACAATTTATCTTATCGTGACGAGAATAAAGAAGGTATAAAAAATTCTAGAATTGTCTATCGTAAAAAAAAATAAGAAAAAAGCGTACACACAGAGAGATAGGCCAAACTAAAGAAAAAGTTAAAGTAACGTGCTCGCATTCTCCTCTTTCTCTCTCTTAGATGGACAAATCCCATTTCCCGGAGCTTATCGTAGCAGTCCAAACATATATATATATTTAGGTGAAAAGCATCAGGATATGTCCCGTTCATCGTTTTTCCTTAGAAAGCGCATCCAACGTCTATAAAGAGGGGGGAAGACGTCCGAGAAAAAAAGAGAGAGAGAGAAAAATAAAGATACGCGATATCGTTGAAAGGGGAACAGGGAGCAGCAGTAGCAGTAGCAGAATCAAGGGGGTAGAGGAGACACAGGAGTAAAAGGAGGAGGAGGAGGAGTAGGGGCAGCTGACTTCTGGGTTTCTGGGTTCGCCCCGTTCGCGCTTCAACCTTTTCGAAGTTCGGGCCGAGCGAGCAAGCGAGCAAGTATATATATACAAGCGCGGAGGGTAGATCCGAATGTAGAACAGTAGGTCAGCGCACTCCGTGACCCCCTCGCTCGCTCTCTCTCTTTCTCCTTCTCTCTCTTATCCTATAGAGCACTACCGTCTCGCTTGCACTCCCGCAGAGCTTGCATCTACATATATATATAGCAGCAGCAAGAGACCTGTATGCGATCACCACCCTCTCATATCCTACTCCAGCAAAGCTACACCACCTCACTCACCCCCTTCCATTTCTATACACCCCACTCTCTAATGCTACTTGCTAGGCAGTGTGTGTAGTTGCGTTAGTCAGAATGTAAATGTGTATATATATGCATGTATGTGTGTGTGTGTGTGTGTGTGTGTATGTGCTGATACTGTATACGATTGCAAGCTCGCATTCGCGTCTTGATGCATCATGAGCCGGGCGTGTATATGCTGAAAACCTATATCCGTGACAGAGAGAAAGAGAGAGAGAGTATACACATATATACCCGGAAGAGGTTACTCAGGCAAAGAGACGCGCTAAATCAAGTGTGTGCATAGAAGTATATATGCATTGGAGTTTTTATTTTTTTATTATTTTATATATTTCATGCAGAAAGCTCTTGTCGCGTATAAGCTGTGGTAAAAGCTTGAAAAATTTTTGCGGATAGTGTATAGGTACTTATGTACTGGCAGTAACTATAAAACTGACTATAGTTTTGGCATTCTCAGAATGCTAAGATAATGTTGACACGCGCGCGATCCAGACTTTGGCCCGTAGAAACATATACGATTTAATTATGGAAACACTTAGGGGGGAGGGAAGGGGGCAAAAGTGATCGACCGGTTTAAAGTTATTTTTAATTCGTGACAGGATTCCTATACCTATACGAACTAAAATCATTTTCACCTTGTACTTACTTACTTACTGTGCTATAATAAGTGTATGTGAGTGAGAGAGAGACATAGGAATTATTAATGGTTTATTTTTATTAGAGCTTGACACGATTATTATTATTTTCTTTTTTGTTTCAATGCGGAAGCGCTCGAGATAGAGAACTGGATCTGGATTTCCATTTTGTTAAAAGAGAGGGGAAAAGGAGGCTTTGAGGTGTGGAGTAGGAGTATAGAGGAGAAGGAGTGGAGAGAAGAGCTCGGTCACGGAGCTGCGCGGATAATCTACGCTAATGGAGCCGGCGAAGTTTTTGTCTGAAATATTAGTTTCGACGGTACGTGTGTCGAGGGTTCTCCTTTTTTTCTTCTTCCTTTCTTTTTTTCTTTCTTTCTTTTTATTCTTTTTTTTGGTGTGAGAAAAAAATTCAGAATGAATTTGGGTCAGTTTATATGTCGTTGTCGTCAACCAGTCTAGTTTTTCAAATTTACGTTGGGAAAATGATGAATTTAAAATATGAGCGACTCTTGATCGAAGAGTCGTCAAAAGGGTCGAAAAAGAGAAAGAGAGAGAACTTGTGATTATTTTAACAAGAAAATGAATACGTTTATTTATAGGAACATAATTTTGTAATGATGTCGGTTGTGGTATATGTTCGAGTGTTAGGGTACGAGAGAGAGAGAGAGAGAATACGAATAACCTAGAAATGACAGCGGGTGTATATTAATGACTTGCACCAACGATCGTTTCAAAATTCTCACGACGCTCTCCTCATTAATTTCAATAATCGCATATAGTCTCTCTCTCTCTCTCTCTCTCTCTCTCTCTCACTCTCTCTTATACACGTCTCTCAATTATTATCATTTCGCACGGTTCAATACTCAATTACTAATGAATACACGGCCAAACACAAGCCGCAATAATAATCGACGTAAATTAATAGCTTTCAGACCAGAAGCTTTTAATCTTGCTCAACTCGATAATTATAAAATAAAAAAAAGCTCTGTAACAAGTAGGTTGTTCAAAAGCTATATACTCAACTTAACTTTTCAAGCTTCCGGGGAAAAAAAAGCTTTTAAAAAAAATCCAGCTCAAATTCTAGGCATACATATATAAATATACCTTCAAGTATAACGCATAGAGTTAAGTCAAGCAAGAAAACTTTTGAATTCTGATCTTGTGCCATCCGCAGTGGTCGCACTGTAGGTATGCAGGTAGGTGGGTAGGGAGTATAAGTTACGAGCTTTCGTTATAGCGTAGTAACTGTTGTGGCCTACGGCAACGACGACGATTTTCCTCTATGAGTTTACGTGCAAAAGAGGAAGGGATGGAGAATCGAGAGGATTGCAAAAATAGGAGGTAGGATCGAGAGAAAAGAGTGCAAGGCCTTCTTTTAAAGTTCATCCTATCCTCGGGTATTATATCCATCGTTTTTTTTTCTCTACGCAAAAGATAAAAGAAAAAAAGAGAGAAAGAGCACCACGCGCATTATGATCTATATTGCAGGGAGCGAGATATGGCACTCAGGTCTTTGCGACTATCTCTCCACCAGTCGACGACGACGAGAATATCTTTCGTGCTCCACTTTAACACCGGGGATCGAGCTTTCTTTATCCCACGTCTCTCTCCCACCTCACCTATATACTATATCAAGCACCTTAGTCTCACCAACCTATTCCTGAATTCTGCTTTTTCCTTTTCCCTTCCAGCTTTCAACGACACACAGAGCTTAATTACACTCACTTCCATTATTGAACTTTTAATAATTACTTGAAAGATATCTGGATCTCTTTCTCAGAGCTTTTTTAGAGCTTGCAAGTACGAATAACGTTTGGTTATAGCGATCGAGAAATTTCAACTCTCAATGTATAAGCTGTGCTTGACGACAAAGGCTTTTCAGTTGCTGCTACTGCTGTCCCGTACACTAGCCCTTGTATGGACTAGGAGGCCACAAGCCCTTCTTTTTTCAATTTTTTTTTTATTTCGCCATAGTGATGAGGAGAATGGAACTGTTGTCAAGCGCACCCTATTGACTTGAGCGCTTTGCTCTGCTCTGCTCTGTGTGTGTCAATCCAGAGCCAGTGGCTGCTCTAATTTTAAAGCCGTTCGGGAAAGTGTCTTTGAAGGTTGTTGAAAGCTTTGTTAAAAGATAATACAATTTTCGTATAATATACCTTATTTAATTAATTTTATTAAATAATCTTAAAAATTAAGTATTATTTGTTTCCTAAGCTGATTTTTATAGTTTGTCATCCTAAAATGTAAATATGACAACCGTTAAAAGTCAAGTCAGGCCAATTAAATATCTTTACATTTGTAAAAAGCTTCATCTGTCACAGAAACTTGTATAAACCAGTACTATCACGATCTTATACAAAGGTCTCAAGAATAACACATTGTAGAAATTAATATGTATATCCGCACTTTTTACAATATATGTACCATTCATAGCTTTTCATACGTCAACGATGTTAACCGACAGGTCACGTCGAAGTTATATCAATCCATCCCAAATACCCTTTCTATGAATTGCCTTGGTATTGTCAGAAATCCACATATAGGACATTTCATTCAAAGCACAAAGCAAGTCAATCTGTACAATATACCTACCTCTGAATATGAGACTCGAGATGATTAACCGTCAAAGAGTAAATTTACACCAAAAGAGAGGGAAAGAGAGAGTGGCGAGTGAAAATTTTCAGTAACAGCACACGAATATATAGGTATATAGGTATAGCATAACTTTCTGCTTTGATTTCACACCCTACTCCCTTCTACTACTCTCTTAGCTATTCTCACTCGGCCGAAGTATCGGAGAAGAAAGTGGAGCGAGAGGAAGTTGCGGGTATAGAGCGAGAGAGTGAGAGCATGCAAGTTAGTGCGGCAACTACTATCGCATGTGTATATCGTATGCTAGTAGTGTATATATATATATACTTGCTAAAAGGTGGAAGGGTGGAGCTGAAAGTGTATATATGTATCAAAGCTTGTACTTGCAACTTACGAAATGTGTATGCTCTCATGGTTATTGGACGTTTTCGTAGGGAGAAGAGAGAAAATTATCAAGATTGTGTGTTGAGAGAGAGAGAGAGAGAGTGAGAGAAGTAGTAAATGTTAGGAAGAGATTGGAGAGTTGTATATGAGTTTGTTCAAGCTTGAAAGTTGTTGTGTTGTTAATTTTTGATTTATTTAGAGAGCTTTACTTTCTAACGTTAATGAGGTAAAATCTGTTTAGTAAAGGTAATATAAAGAAGATGCTTTGCTTTGTTTTCTTTTTTTTTTCGTGTAACTTTATAAAGCTTTTTATGTATAAAACTATATTTTGTGCGGTTAATCTTATTTAGAATATTTTGTTCGAGGTATAATAATAGTAATAATAACAATATTATACCTACATCCAAGAAAATTCTTTTATAAAAGCTAATCTTCGCTTACAGAAAAGAAAGTACTTCCGGCTTAACTTATATATACCGCAAATCTTAATTAAAAAACATATATATGCCCGTACGTCATAGACTTTAACCACGTAAAAAGAAAAATTATTTTTTTTCTTACTTTATACAATAAGGTCAAAAAGCAATATATATATTTAACACTTTAAAGTTAAATTTTTTCGCAGTCAGGAACCATTAAAGTTTCACAACTTCGATATCGAAAACTCCTCAATCGATCAAGACGCGTACGACACACACATACACACTTACACACATTCATATATACACCGGAATTTTCCGAGTGCACACAGCCATCGATTTAAAAAAAGCCGAGGACAAAAGAGTAAAGAATAAAAGGTAGAAGTATGTGGGAGGGAGGGAGGGGGTGAATGGGAAGGGGGGTAAGATCTACTCAAAATTTAACGTGCATCCGGTGAAAGATCAAGAACTGGTGGAGTAAGACTTTTGAGAGTTACTTCGAGCTTGCAACTTCTTCCAGACCGATCTACCATCCAGCAGTAGCGGGTACAGCAAAAAATTCTGGTATTGTTCGCATCGCAAGCTCTACTATGCTCCAAACGTACTTAAAATACTGCTTAATCATCTTCCAGCATTTTTCCGCTAATATTCTCATACTCGATCTTACGCACGTTCATACTTGCCTATATATACATCGTACACACTTAGCAAGAAATATCTCGTTGCCTTCCGCTTGTAAGTTCTTCACTCGAGACATCGTCGAGTATGTCAAGCCAATGCACCTCGTCTTTCTCTCGGACTTTCCCTTATTCATAGCCCATGTACAAAGCTCGATTATACACACCTACGCGTGAACTTTAAGCTCTTGATACAGCCAGAGAGAGAAATTCGCACGTGCAATTTCTTCTGTCAGCGTACACAAAGGCAAAGAGCTTACTCTCTACATCACAGTCAGTTAGTCAAGAGAAACAGAGAGTGAAATTGTATGGTTCCTTGCTGGATATACGGTGTGGAGTTTAGCCGAAAGCTCACCTTCTATGTCTCCGCCGACTATACTCGTACTTACTCGCGACAGCAAAGCTCTTTGCAAGAGCCCCCATGACTCTGGAAGACAGCGAGTATTTATGCCAGTCTTGAAAAGAGAGGAAGGAAAGATGTGTAGACCTCCGCAGACTTGCAAGAACGAAAGAGCTTTTTATCTTGCTTTCTCTCCTGCTTACGTAAATAAGCTTCCGGGGGCATGGCCCATTTTTGTAAGGCACCGACAAAACGGCCAAACTCACTCCTATTCCTTCAAGTCAATTCAACTCATTTATTTTAGCAAAGAGATATGTGTGTGTGTGAGTAGAGGAGGTGGAAGGTACAACAAGATTACAGAATACGAGCTTGCGGGAGATTCGAGCTTTTTCTTATGTGTGTGTAGCTTTCGTCTTTTTTTATGCGGTATGTGTTGGAATTTTAGAAGCGACGCTGAGGCGGACTCTGTAGGGAGAAAAAGACTTATATTAATTCTGAGCTTTCTTGTAATATAGAGCTTTTTTTGAGGGGAGAGAAGAATGTAAAGTTTGAGGCAGTGATGTAATGGTAGAAAGATAGACGAGTAGAAAAATAAATTTGTTGAAATATAGTATCGAAGAAAAAAAGAAAGAAAATTTAGTGTAATGGATTGGGATATAGTATAAACAAAAAAAAAAAATAAATAAAGGAAGAAGAATATACGAAACGTTTATCGATTTTATGGTGCTACAAATAAGATTGTAACGAATGATGAAATTTTATTTCCTCAATTTGAAATTTCATACAAATTTAATGTTGCGATATATAGCAAAGCACGTTTGTGTGTTGTATACAGATTGATGAGTACGATGTTTTCCACTCTCGTGATTCTATTTTATGTTGGAATAACAAAATAACTATTTTTCTGTCCAACGCTGATTGATGAAAATAAAATATTTATTTCAATTATAAAAAATAGGAAACGTTCAATCAATTAATTGATTTGATATACAAAAATCATAGCTAAAAATAAGAAGAAAAAAGAAGTTGGTTTCGACGACCAAAGTAATATTCCTATACTTCCAGTATATGAAAAAAAAGTCGATGACGAAACGTATCGCGCAACTCAGTAAACATTCCTTTCGTATAGACATCGCATTTTAGCCAGTTTCTCGTTCCAAGAAACTTCCAGCCGACTCGTATTCGTATATATTTTTCCTCGTGAAAATACAGCCTCGAATATTTTCTTCCTCACGGCCGCGACAAGTGTATAGATCGGTCTGGTCCAAGTCTTGTTTACCACTTGCTACGTTCTTTCCATTCTCTCTTTCTCTCTCGCTACATAGTCGCACAGCTGCCGAGGCAAATATGTACTAAGAAGCAAAGAAAAAGAGGGTGGAATAGCATGTATGTATACAGTAGAGTAACGATACATATACAACACTCAGGTCGAGACACTAGGGAGAAAAAACGCAAGAGAATAAAAGTTGGAAAAGGTGGAAAAATAGCGTGAGAAGTCTAATTTTTATAAAGCGTCTGATGGAAAAAAAAAATAAAGTTTTGGTGATTTTTGATCTCGACGATTTTTGATGTTCTACCTTTGCGACTCTTAACTCTCGGACTTGAGACTTTTGAGACTCTTGGGAGTTCATGAACGGTGGAACTGCTTCTTCGGCTTCTTAAAGGGGAAATATCGATTTTTCGAGACTGCATTGTGTTCAGCTTTTCTTGTGTGAAGAACGTTATACCGTCGCTTCCTTTTCAAAATTTATTACAAAATTTTTAAGAGGCTAAGGCTCTTGTAAAAATTTACTGTATTAAATATTAAAAAAAAAAAAGAAAATTTAAGTAAAAGATTAATCTTTATTTTTTAATTTGATATTTGATGAAGAATAACAAAGTTGTAGTTATTTGTCAATGTTGTAGAAAAAAATAAATAAACAACTAAAACGCATCACTTAAATAGCAAGAACAATTGAGCTTTCAAGTTTGCAAGCTCGTGGATCCGAAAAAAAAAAAAATTATCAGCCAACTGCAGAGCGAACGCACTATATGAATATAGTGTATATAGAAGTTGGACCTGGGCATTGTTTTGATCGTAGCACGTCGTCAATATGCAGCTCCACCCCGGAAGTACGTGGCGCAAAAGTGGGCCGTGAGTTTGACAAGAAAAAAAAAAGCGCATGGCTGCACACCAAAAGAGAGGCAAACTGGTACCGCCCTTTTTGTCGCATCTTTTTTTCATATGCACGACCCACACTGGTGTCCAATGCATGACGCGCGTGACGTTGGTATACTGTACTCTGCAACCAAGCGATGAGCAAATGCAAAAATAAAAAAATAAAAAAATAAAAGAATCACCAAGTGAGAGAAAGCTCGACTTCGCCTCGACGACTTTTAGCTTTTGCTAAAAATTTTGCGCTGATGTGCTTTTTTAACGTTTGAACTTTTTTTTTCATCTCAAAGTTATTTTGAATAATAAAAATACTCTTTTTATTTTGTACTTTTGTACTTTATTGTTTGCAGTTGTATAGTGTTGAAATTTATTTGCTACATAACATAAAAAAAAAGTGAAGAGAGATTATTCATATCGGTCGGATTGATATAAACGAAAATAAAAGAAATTTCAAAAATTGGAACGTTTACAAAACAACAACAATTTTATTTATCTGAAAATTGAAATTAGCAAAAACAAAAACAAAAATCAAAAGAATAATGATATCCCTCGTAACGATCAACAATCGTAAACTCCGATAACCCGAAAAATCTTTTATACCAACATATTATACATCCTATCGTCAATTTAGCGTGTAATCTTCAAAAAATCAAAAAATCTCATAGCCCATAAAACAGCAGCAATTTCCAGGCCGTCGAACTAATAATAAATCGCGATATAGAAACTCTATACGATACGTAATAAAAACGTTCCAGTGGCAAGAAAAAGAAGAAGGATGTGAAAGAAACAAAAAGAAAAGGGAGAAAGAAAGCTAGGACAAACAATCAGTCGAGCGATCGGATTTCACATTGCGGCGTAAAGACGGAAAATCTATCGAACTCTATATGTATACCTATACCGTAAAAGAGAATAGCCGCACCCGCCCGCTCAATTACCGACTAACTCGGACGTAAAAAGCTAAAACTCAAGGTACTTTTATATACTCTCTGTCTTTCTCTCTCTCTCTTTTTCTCAGCCACGCACGCAAGAAAACCAAACTCATATAAGAGAATTCGTGGCGATGTAATCTTGTCCTGAGGTTGAAATAAAAATGCATGTATATGGTCAGATGGATATATACATATGAATATGGTTAGTGACTGCGGTTTACCTGCAATACCGTAGTTTGGATTATTGGAGCGAAAGTTGCAGAAAGAGGATCAGAAAAGGAGAAGGATATGGGAAGCTTTTGGCTTGTGAACAGCGAAGTTTTCAACAAACGGGGAATAGATGGTTAGAGGAAGCCTACTTTGCGGACATTGCCTGCGGAATTGAACGAGTAATCGTTTTATCCGAGAACGAATATGTATCTCTCTCTCTCTCTCTCTCTCTCTCTCTCTCTTCCCTTGGTTGGCTGTGAGTTCTATATAGACTTGTTTTTCACTCTCTCTACTCTACTCTTTTTCTCTTCTTTTTTTTTTCGGTTTGGGAACATAGAACTACCGAGAGAAGCCTGAAAAATATTTGCCATCCGACCTGCCAAAACTGAAAAGTTTCGTTAGAGTAAAGATGAATAAAAAATTAAGGGTGACACGCGCCAGATTGCATTGAAAGTTGAAAGTTTAACGACAAAAAAAAAAAAAAAATAATAAGAAGGATGAAGAATAATTTGATGCATTTTTCTGAACTTATAAGTAAAATTGATTATTTTTTTTAGCAAAAACGTTATAACGATGTAAATTTTAGATTTACGTACGAGTGGAAAACTTTCAGTGTAGAAAGGGCAAATTTAATTTATCAGCATTGCAAGTAAAAAAGGGAGAGAGAGAGTAAGGGAGGGGGGGATAAGAGAGGGTGTAAAGTGGATCGCAGAGGTATAAAGTCGACTTTGTCAACTTGGGTGTGAGGATTCGGGTCAGGCGATCGTCGTCGTCGTCGTCATCGTTGTTGGTATGCAAGCTCTGCTGATGCTATATAACCTACTACTGCGTGTGTGTCCCACACACGACTCAACGATTTTCTCACGTAAGCTTATACGCGCTGTCAAGCTTTAATCAAATCACCCGATCGGTCGATCAAAGGTCCCTTTTTTCTTTCTCTTTCTTGCCTCCCCTTGAACGTTAAAGTGTATATATTATATCGTTTACTGTCTGCTATTCGTTACTGCAGCTATAACAACATAAGTGTGGACACAAGTTGGTTATATAGGTATATGATTTTTTTGAGCTTGCAATTTTTTTGGTTATTCATATGCAAGGGGGGATGAGCAGTAAAGATCGGCTTGATCCGGATACCTGACTTTCAAAAGCTTGCTGACGTGCGGCTGCTGGATGATATAGAAATAAAGGATTTCGTAAAAAAAAAGTAAATTTCGTAAAAGTGAAGGTCGAGTGCTGTTGTTGGTACTTTGTAAAATGCTACGCGATGAATTGCAAAAGCCGGGAAGAATCTTCGAACGACTATCAGAAAGACCTTTAGTGTGTAGCTTTTACTACGAGTTTTATCCGATAAAATCGATTTCGATAAGAAAAAAAATTTCGAAAATTTTAATAAACTCTTTATTTTGATAACAAATTTATACGTTAAATGAATTTTGATTTTAAATTTTTTTTTTAACGTTTATAACATACTGTTGCAGATTTATTCAATTTTTTTTCAAAATTTTACTAACATTTTTTTTTTAAAAAATGTCTTTTAATAAAATTACATTTTTACAAAAAAAACTCTTTTAACCCTTTTAAGTTCCCCATACATACAAGCCCAGTTTATTATAGAGACTAAATTTAAAAAAATTCATTATAAAAGCTCGCTCGTATCAAAACGACCGGTAGCCCGATATCAAAGCTTTATCAAGAAGAAATTGAATATACTCACAGTAAGCGAATAATAATAAAAAAAGAAAAATGTAGGATAGGAAAAAAAATTAAATTGTCTTCGAAAGTAACGTGCAAAAACTACCCTTTATTCCTATCTCTCTTACTCACAGAGCATTTCCAAGAGCGCAAGTACAGTCAAGCGAGCAAGAGCCAATCAATTTATAGGGCACTCACAAAAGCTAGATAACATGTTTTTCTCTCGGGGTCACCAGGGTCATGTCTATATTCGCTTGACTCTACCCAACATTTAACCAGCATCATCATCGATGTAGGGAGCCCAAAGAAAGAGAGAGAAAGATAAGTGAAGTATATATATATATATATATATATATATATATATATATA